>CAUYQV010007421.1:0-10835 GCA_963574575.1 Galagoides demidoff
AGATCTAAGAAAGAAATGTGAAGTATACACATTATCTTGCAAGTACAAAGTATTGAAATTAATACTTTTCTGCCACTCAGGCAGAAAATTCAGCCTGACCTTCGTGGTCACACCTTACATAGAATCCACTTCTCTAGCAAGCATTTGTTTAACATTTACTCTGTGGCTAACACTGTATTCCACGTTGCACTTTGAGCAACACAAAGGAATAAAACCAAATCTCTGCCTTCTAGGAACTTGCAGTGTAACAGATATAACATAAACACATAGGAAACTGCCAGTGGATAGACAATTCTGAGGTGAGTTTAGCTTATCTTATCTAGATCTTATTTATCCACTTTCCTCAACCAGAACTTTGCTTGTTATACTTTTTGTGAGAAAACTCATTGTTCTTAGAAGTCATGAACATTCCTCAGGGTAGGGCTGGAGAGACCTGAGTAGGCAGAGGGATCACCAAACACATCAAAGCCTAAAAGAAGAAGAGGGTCAGGACAAAGGTTGACAGGTAAAATACAGTATGTCCAGTTACATTTGAATTTCAGACATGCCCTGAATAATTTTTAGTATAAATATGACCCCAAAATGTAACTAGGTATATTGTATTTTTATTTGCTAAATCTAGCGGCACTAATCAGAACAAATTATGTTAAAAAAAAAAAAAGCCCAAACTTGGGAAGCCAGATTCACTCATGGAGTTCCAGGGCTATAGAATATTGAGCAGGAAATAAGAGACCAGGAAGGATACAGAAGTTGAATAGACCTAATACAAAGCAGGAAGAATGGGCAAGAAAGAGTATAGTTGTATGGATCGTGCAGTACACAACTCAAGGCTTCTACAATATGCAAAGTAGTGGCTCTGGAGGTCTAAGACAATTATACCAATACTGACAGAATCCACAAGTCTCTTTCACAATGATGGGCACCGGCTAGTGCAAAATAAGAGTAAACAAGGTTAAAAGCCAGCCACTGTCTCCTCCCTCTCCCCCACAAAATAACCCACCATAACTGGAGTTTCAGTTGGTCTGCTCTCAAAAAGAGCCTGAAAGAACTGGAAAGTGTGTGTGTGCAGTTATTTTATAAAATAGCCTCTAGGAGCAAAAATAAACTTAGGTGCCTATAATTCATTTATTAATTTTGAAAAAAAGGAGAAAAACAATAGAACCTTTAACCAATGAATAATGTCTTCTCACATCTCTATATTTTCTGTAGTAAACCTGTATTCTTTTTGTAAAGAGGGAAAAAAAGAATGTTACTTAGTAGCTTTACATCTGCATGGAGGCTATAAAGAAACTACCGTTGCTAGGCTAACATGCAGATCTCCAGAAGAGTCAGCAAAGCAACTTCTCAGAAGCAGAAAGACCACAGTGTTTTATTTTATTTGGGATGGAGATGAGGTTTGAAGTCTAATAGACCTGTGTTATCTTTTAGCTTCAGCTGAGTCTAGACCCAGCTAAAGTAGTACAGGGATAGGGCAGAAAAGGGAGTTTAAGAGAGTCTAAGCCTAGCCATTTTGACGGACATGTGACTCTAACTACCCTGAACAAGGAAGTTGCCAGTAAGTCACCAGCCTGTGACCACTTGAAGATGGATGAATTACTAAACCAGATGCCTTAGAAATTGCTGGCATTTACCATTCACTGACAGTGATTAACCTTTATGGCCTGACCAGAAGACAATGCTGGTCAGGTACAGCTCTTCCCAAAGTGGTTTTGAACATTTAAAAATGTTACCATGAAAGAAGGAAAAAAAAAATTACCATGGCCCCATAAGAGATCCTCTCCTACTTGGGAGAGGCCTGCTACTCTGTGGAATAAGATCTGCTGTCTGTCTCTATAAACTTTCCTGTGGTTGGTAGGCTCGCACTTGAATTCTTGCCTGTGCAAAGCCAAGAACTCACCTGGTGAGTTCAGGGGTCTTTCTTCCCCTGCATCAAAAGGACATAGAAAAGACGAAGTTCTATTCTAACCATAAAGGAATAATTTGAGTAGATTTGCCTGGTGAAGAGAGAAGGAAAATGCTTCTGCTAAAAGAAATCAGAATAAGCCACTTATTTTTGATAATTTAATTCCTAAGTTAAATCTAACCACAAGCTCTGAGGTCCAAAGGAGTTAGCAGCTGTTAGCAATCTAGCCCCTTTTGGCTGTGATCTGATTAGATCACAGATGGCAAAAGAGGTGAGCTGTGTACAAAGATTTCTTGGTCATTGATGAGCAACAGTTGATTTCAAAAAGGGAATTTTTTTTGTGCTTGGTATTTATTTGAAGTCTTCCCTTTTTCGGTATTACCAATCCATCCTACATGAATTCTTCCTAATCACGTTTCTCTTTGTTACGTATTGTCTTGGCATTCTCTATCATTCCTTTACTTCTAAACAAAAATTTGTAAGTTTTCATTTATTTTTATGGTTATCTGACTAATGTCTGATCTAACACAGGACTGAAAGTCCCATGACATCAGAACTAGACTGTTCTTTTCACTGAGGAGTTTCCCAAAACCTAGCACAGAAAAGGCACTAGATAAATATGTGTTGAATAAATAAAAACTAAATAGAAGATTTTATTTCATCTTCAAGAGGCAGTGTAGATTAGAACAAAATATCTAGCTGTGATACTTATGGCGAATGGTATCTGTACCTTTGTTTTCTCATCTGTTAAGAGATAAAGTAACATATATATTACATTATTGGGTAAAAAGTGCCATATATTGACTTTTGAGACTTTCTGATTATTTTCTGCATAAGAGCTTATATTCACTGCCACTTGCCTGAAGTTATAAATCCTCTTCCTGTCTATGCTGTATGTTATGTCTTTCCATCATAAGTATCAGCATTCATTAAAGAGAGACAAAATATTACAACATTTTCATTAAACAGGTGATACAAAACCACTGCTCAGAACACTGAGAAGGAGCAGGGAAGATTTGAGCCACAATAGAAAAGCTCTTTTATGCAAGCAGCCACTAAGCCAGTGAGGCAGACAGAACCAGAAGGCCGTAAGACCCATTTCCATCTCCCCTTCTCCAACCTCAGCAGCAGTGAGTTGATGTTGAGCTACACAGCAGAAGCTCAGGCTAAGTTCACCAGGGATGCCTATTTGGGAGAAAACTTCACTTCAAACAAGGATTATTTGCAAAGAATACAAATAAAAGAAGGAATGGAAACAGTATTTCAAGCCAAAAAGATTCATTTATTTTAACAATTACAGAGGCAGGGGCATGGAATAATATGTATCTAGGCTATAGTTGACAAGCTTCATCTTGAAAGTTAGAACAAGTTTTGGCCAAGAGGGCAGGACCAAATGATAAAATCAGTGGTACCTGGGCCCATGACCTATACCTTTAGCGGGAACCCATGTAAAGAATATGTAAAAGGGATTCCAAAGAAAGAGATGTGGCTATCCAGGCAGCCCAGCCAAACTTTGTTGTCAGAAGATCTGGTTTCTAGGAATAACTATGCTGCTTAACTGTGTAACCTTAGACACACATCACCAATTTTTATCTTTCTTAATGTGTAGTGGATATGATAATTGGGACTCATCTGGGCGACTTATGGGGAAAGTTATATAATATATACAATTCATCACAATCCCAGTTCATAGTAAAATCTCAGAAAATATTATTTTTCCATTAATATAACTATTGTAAAGTCCATGCAAATATAGAAATATCAAGATTTTTTTTTCCTGCCCTCAGAATTGGTATTTAACAGTTGGTTTTTCAGAAAAGCAAAACCATTCAATTAAGAGCTACTCTTTACTTAGAGGTTATGTATTTCCTCTGTTTTGGTTGTTAAAATATTCTCTTTTTTAATGAAATGTACTTACAGCATAGGGTCCTTAATGCCATCACTTGACAAAATAAAAGCAATCAATTCTAAATTGGTTGCCACAACTATGGAAAATTTACCAATCTGTGAAATAAAAATGCCTTGGAAGTACTGGTAGCATGGCAGGGTAGGGAAGAAATGTTGGGTTGCATCTGATCTTATATCATCCTCTAAATCCCATTACATTTTGGAAAATTCTCTTAATTTTTAATGAGGAGTTGGGAAGAAAAAGGAGCAGAGAATATTTCAATTCCTCAACATATCCTATCCTTGAATATAGGATTTCTAATTTCAAAAAAGTTTAATAGTTATTATGTCTTAGCTACTCTTTCTACTCCCTTGTGCAACACTGGCCCTGGGACTCAGAACATAATTTTATCTTTGCCAGCCCCTCCTGTTAGGCTTTAGCACTATGTGGTACTACAGAGGGAGTCAACAAGGAGGGGGGAAGGAAGTGTTCCTTTCATTCCGTTCCCTATAGGCTTCTAGTTAGCTTGTGTTTCCAGCAATGTTTCTTCATCTAGCAGTAGTAACGCCTTTCCATCACAGCAATTTTGAATCCAATTTGCAGTTATTCTGATATTTGCAAAACCAATTTCATCCTGCCTCCTACCTCAGAGACAACAGTGAGCCAGTACCCACTCCTCTAAGGTCTTTGTCCCAGGCCCAGGGCCCCTTATCCCTTCTCAGAAGCATTAGCACAAGTTGAAATAAATCTCAGCTTTAGAGGTCTGAGTTTCACCTCTGTAGGGCCCATTCTCTAAATTTCTAACTTTCATTAATTCCAAGTGCTTCCTTTTGCTACCCTAGACCCAGGGTGGTAGCTGCTTCCTAAAATTGCCATCTCCATGATATTGTCAATGAGCACTAGGCTTGTTGTCTATCACATAAAACGCCAATATTACAGTACTGGCTTTTGAAGGCAAGAAAGCTTTATTGCAATGTTGACCAGCAAGGAGATAGGAAGCAGTTCTCAAATCTATTTCCTCAAGCTGGGCTGTGGGGGCAGGATATTTATAGATAGAAAGTGACTCTGAGGGAGATTTAAAAAAAAAAAAAAAGAAAAAGCTAGGGTCTGTTTCAGCTTGTGCTAACAGCTCTGAGCTGAGATAAGGGGCCCCGTGGGCCCGGAATCAAGAGCTTTGAAAAGTGGGCACTGACACACTATTGTCTCTGAGGTTAGAAGCATGACAAAACTGGTTTTGCAAATGTTGCAAAAACTGAAAATTGGACGTGATCTGATTTGGCTATACAGAAAGATAGTACCAGGTCCTTGGCTCTTAAGTTAATACTGCAACAAAACAGGGTATCCCTTACCTCTTAATTTGGTCCACATTCCTAAGTTCCATGTAAATAAGTTACATATGCATAGGTTCCAGGTTGATTTTTTAATTCCAGATAGCTCTGAGGCCACTAATTAGGCAGGTTTGATTCATCCAAGTATCCTTAGGTTACTTGACTTGAAACCTGGGTGGGATCCATTCCAGTTACAGATCCTTTCTTTTGTTGTTCATTCTCAATCGTGAAGGAAATGGAGTGATTTCTACTCTAGCTACTTCCTGCTGTTAAGGGTGTGGATCTTGATTAGAAGAAAGAAATTCTTCGGTGTTTATAGGAATTTCCTTATATCAGGATTACAGTCTTTTAAATAAAATGACTTCTTTTCCTTCAAGTAAATACCCAGTAATGGGATTGCTGGTCTACTTTTAGTTCTTTAAGGTATCTCCATACTGTTCCCATAGAAGGTGTTCTACTTTGCAATCCTACCAACAGCATGGAAGCATTCAACAGAGATAAGATGATATCTCACTGAGATTTTATTTGCATTTTCCTGATGATCAGTGATATTGAGCATTTTTTCATATGTTTGTTGCCTATTTGTCTATATTCTTTTGAAAAACTTCTGTTCGTGTCTTTTGCCTACTTTTTGATGGGGTTATTTGATTTTTTTCTTGCTGATCTGCTTGAGTTCTTTGTAGATTCTGGTTATTAGCTCTTCATCAGGTGTATAGCATGCAAATATTTTCTCCCAGTCTTTAGGTTGTCTATTTGCTCTATTGATTATTTCCTTGGCTGTGTAGAAACTTTTTAATTTAATCAACTCCCATTTATTTATTTTATGGTCTCTGTGATTACCATTGGGGTCTTCTTCACAAATTCTTTGTCTAGGCCAACATTTGGAAGAATTTTTCCATTTTCTTCTTGAATTCTTATGGTTGCTTTAATGCTTTACATTTAAGTCATCTATCTATCATGAATTAATTTTAGTGAGTGGTGATAGATATGGATCCTGTTTCATTATTTTGCATGTGGCTATCTAATTTTCCCAACACCATTTATTGAATAGGGATTCTTTGCCCCATCTATATTTTTGTCTGCTTTCTCAAAGATCAGTTGGCTATAGGTAGATCATTTTATATCTGAGTTTTCTATTCTGTCTCATTGGTCTATGTCTCTTTTGTGTGCCAATTTCATGCTGTTTAGGCTACTATAGTTCTGTAGTATGGTCCGAAGTCTGGCAATGTGGTACTTCCAGATTTACTCCATTTGCTTAAGATTGCCTTGGCTATTTGGGCTCTTTTCGGGTTCCAAATAAAGCATACAATTATTTTTTCTAAATCTGTGAAATATGACATCAGTATTTGGGTAAGAATTGCATTGAATCTATAAATCACTTTGGGTAGTATGAATATATTAACAATGTTCATTCTACCAATCCATGAGCATGTTTTACAATTTGTTTGTATCATCTGTATTTCTGTTCTTACTGTTTTATAATTCTCTTCGTAGAGATCTTTCACCTCCTTAATTAAGTATATTCGTAGGTATTTTATTTTCTTTGTAGCTATTGGGAATGGTATTAAGTCTTTCATTTGACTCTTAGCTTGACTATTAGTGGTATATAGGAAAGTTATTGATTTATGTACCCAGAAACTTTGAAGACTTTGTTTATCAATTCCAGGAATCTCTTGGTAGAATGTTTGGGGATATCTAGCTATAGGATCATATCATCAGCAAAAAGTGCTTAATTTGGATACTGTTAATTTCTTTTTTTCCTGATTGCTCTGGCTAGGACTTCCAGTGCTATGTTTAGTAGAAATGGTGACAATAAGCATCCTTGTTTTGCGTCCTTGAGATGAAGCCTATTTGATCATGGTTGATTTTTTTAATGTGCTGTTGAATTTAGTTTTCTAGTATTTTATTGAGGATTATTGCATATATATTCATAAAGGATATTGATCTGTAGCTTTCTTTTTTGTTGTTGTTTTGTCCTTTCCTGGAGTTGGTGTAGCTGAAAATTTAACACTAGGGTGATTTTCCTCAATTATTCCCTCAAATAGGTTTTACCAGCCCTTGTGCACTTTCTTCTTCATCTTCAGAGATGCCTATGAGTTTTATATTTGGGTGTTTTACATAATTCCATAATTTTCTTAGGTTTCATTTATGCCTGTGAATTTTCTGCTGATTATTTTTGACTGACTGAATTAATTTGAAAGAGTTTTCTTCAAGCTCTGATATTTCTTCTGCCTGGTCTAGTTTATTCTTAAAATTTCACACTATGTTTTGTATTTCTTTAAATTAATTTTTCATTTCCAAAAGTTCCATTTGGTTTTTCTTTAATATAGATATCTTATTGGTGAAATTTTCATTTATTTCCTGAGTTGTTTTTCTAGTATCTTTGAATTGATTTTCCATTTTCTCTTGAATTTTGTTGAGTTTCCTTATAAGACATATTTGGAATTCTTTATCTGTCATTTCAATATTTTCATTTTGATTGGTATCCATATTGGAAGAGAGCTGATATTCTCTTTTGGGGGT
This sequence comes from Galagoides demidoff, assembly GCA_963574575.1. Taxonomy (NCBI): domain Eukaryota; kingdom Metazoa; phylum Chordata; class Mammalia; order Primates; family Galagidae; genus Galagoides; species Galagoides demidoff. Next base: position 7,643 of record CAUYQV010007421.1, read on the forward strand.
GTCCTTTCCTGATTTTTCATACTTTTAGAGTTCTTTCTCTGATTTCTTCTCATCTGGTGCAGCTGTTGTTTCTTAATTTTTTGGATTTTAAATGGATTTTTTTCCCTTTACCTCCCTCATATGGGTGTTTTCTAGCATATTTTGGTAAGAATCTTTAGTTTTTTTTTTTTTTTTTGTAGGTGCTTTGATGGCAATCTAAGTTCTGGGTATAAGCCTTGGTTATAAATATGTATAGTGTGGTGGGTTTTTTTTTTTCCAGTTTCTAGTTATTTGTAGGCTGTAGCAGTGGTGAGCTATGTGTGCAGGCAGAGTCCCTGTCCCACTTTGATGAGAGAGGATGGAGATCTTTAAAAATCTTTCCTCTTTCCCCAGCTCTGTGGACTTCTTGGTCATGTGAAGTGTAGGGGCATGCCCACTTTAATCTCTGAGATAGTAGGTGGTTCTTGTGGGTTCTTCTTCTCTCATCCTGTATGACTGATTCAGCAAATGCTCTGTAAAAGGTTGTGCAAATTGGCCTCCCTGTTGGTAGTGTCACTTGCTGAAAGGAATGAACTGTGGTGTTATTTTTGAGACTTGTGACTAACTCTGTCCTCCCAGATGTGACACTTGGAATGCCTCAGGTAGTTGGTAGGGCTCTAGAACTTCTGGGTTTGTCTTTATTCTCTGTCACAGGTGGATGTGGGTGGGGGAGTGACTTTGCTTCCATGCTCCACAATAGCTGGCTAGGTAGTTGTTTTAACAGTATTTGAAGGTCTGCTCTAAGCTTCTAGAGAAAGCCACCAGGGAGGGGCTGATGTGGCCCCACCCAAGAAGAAAGTCTGTGGAGACTGGCCAACTGACACTAATGATATGATTGTCCAACTCTCAACCCTCCCACTGACTTGGGTGTTTGACTGGCTGGCATGTGACTTTGCCAAATTCCAGTGGGTAGGGAGCTCCCAAATCAGGCTCTCTGGGTCCAGTACCATACCCTAGAGGGAAAGGCATGGGACCCACACTCCATGGAAGCCTCAGCCTGTAGCAGCGACCTACTGGAGTGGGATGGCCACTTGTTAGACTCTTGGACTAACAATTCCTAGCTGTAATGGGTGGCATAGGCCCTGCAGCTCATGGTCAGCCTGCTCATCCTATGTGCACCTCCTTGCTATGATACCTGGACAGGAGACTTCTCCTCTCTTGGAGGATCCACCCCAATCCAACAGGGCTGTTTTCCTGCAAGAGTAGGGACATTCTCACACAGTTTTCTCCTGTCAGCTCTCTCACATGTGCCTCCTCTTCACCTGAGTCCAACTCCCAGACCTCTGCCCTGTGTTCCCAGCAGTCCTCTTGAGTCTGGAAGACACGGGATCTGGCTCATTTGTCCAACCTGACAGTGTGCAACTCCTCTAAATGCCTGTGGGTAGGTATCCCCCAAATCAGGCACTCTGGGGCTACTACACATCCCCAAGTGAAAAGGTGTGGGACCCACTCTCTGTGGGAACCTCAGCCTACAGCACACACCTGCTGGCAAGGAGCAGCTAGCTACTCACCAAATTCTTGACTCAAACTGCCCTCTCCATCACAGCTATTGGGGGAGGGGTGGGAGAAGAAGTAGTTGAGTGGAAGAAAGCCAGCTTTCTGCCCTCAAGTAGCACTCACCCCAGAAAGGACCCTGAGATCCCCTAAACAGAAAGACCAAGCTTCACAATCATGCAAATTCTCCCCACTATTTCATATTACCACCATGTTTGGCTCATTGTGGGTGGAAATGCCTCCAGGAAACTTGGAACTCACTGGACTCCCAAGGTTCATGCCCTATTGCTGTCCTCCAAGCCTCTCAGTGTTTGATCTCCATTGATATCTTTTATCTTCTTCCCTCTCTGCTTTTCAGTTTTCCTCAGTGTGGTCCCGGACAGGTTCTAGCACCTTTCTCCACTATCCATACTTGATATGCATCTCTTTTACCCTCTCCCTTATCTGAAAGACATTCTTCAAACTGAGACAGTCTGGCAAGCATCAGCCATCTTGGCCTTCCTTCCATCTTTTCAGTCTTACATGCAAACTAAAGCCTCCAGGAGGAATGTAACTTCCAATGTATACCAAGACCCACTAGACAATTTCTTGAGTAACTTTAGCTATAAAAACACCTCCCTTGTCACTTTTTTGAAAAATGAAGTCACATATACGTAGATCATGAATACATTTATGCCTTTATGGGATTCAATGTGTTGATTATTTGTACAAATTGGAGTGCTTACATCCTACTAATTAACATAGTTTTTACCTCATTTACTTAATCACAGTGTTAAGACATTTGTGTTTTACACTTGACAGATTTGACTTGTACCCTTGCAATATGCTCCATAGGTGTGCTCCCACAATTAACCCTCCCTCTGTTGAACCACCCCCCTCCCTTACCATCCCTCTCCCTGTCCATCCTTCATCCTGGGCTATAGTTGTGATTTATCTTTCATATGAAAGTATGAGTGATTATAAATTGGTTTCATAGTAGCACCAAGTACATTGTATATATTTTTTCCATTCCTGAGATACTTTACTAAGAAGAATATTTTCCAGCTCCATCCATGTAAACATAAAAGAGGTAAAGTCTCCATCCTTTTTTAATGTTGCATAGTATTCCATGGTATACATATAGCACAATTTATTAATCCATTCATAGTCGATGGGCACTTAGGCTTCTTCTAAGACTTGGAAATTATGAATTGAGCTGCAATGTACAATCTGGTGCAAATATCTTTGTTGCCAAGTGATTTTTGGTCTACACCTAGTAGAGGAATTGCAGGATCAAATGGCAGGTCTACATTTAGATCCCTGAGTGTTCTCCAAACTTCTTTCTAAAAGGAACGTACTAGATTGGATTCCCACCAGCAGTGTAGAAGTATTCCCTTTTCTCCACATCCACACCAAAATCTGTAGTTTGGGGATTTTGTGATGTGGGCTACTCTTACTGGAGTTAGATGATATCTCAAAGTAGTTTAGGATTGCATTTCTCTATTGATTAAAGATGATGAGCATTTTTTCATGTGTCTATAGACCATGTACCTGTCTTCTTCCACCCCCTTCCCATATTCTAAGGCTATAATTAGGTTATGACATTCCTATAAAAGCTATGAATTAGTTTCAAAATAGGGCTGTGTACATTGGATACTTTTTCTTCCATTCTTGAGATACTTTGCTAAGAAGAACATTTTCT
>CAUYQV010007424.1:0-11855 GCA_963574575.1 Galagoides demidoff
TTTTTGAGACAGAGCCTCAAGCTATCCCCCTGGGTAGAGTGCCATGGCATCACAGCTCATAGCAACCTCCAACTCCTGGGCTCAAGCGAGTCTCCTGCCTCCGCCTCCCAAGTAGCTGGGACCACAGGTGCCCGCCACAAAGCCCGGCCATTTTTTGGTTGCAGCCATCATTGTTGTTTGGCAGCCTGGGCTGGGGATTCGAACCCGCCACCTTAGGTGTACGTGGCTGGCGCCTTAGCAGATTGAGCCACAGGTGCTGAACCTGCATATTTATCTTTATACATCCCAAAATTAATATTTATATCCTCCTATTCAATAAGGGATCTTAGAACACGTCAGCCTCTCTCAACCTACATCATTGCCTTATGTTTTGATTATTTTTGACCCCACAGAGTAAAACTAATATTGTTTTTATACAGTCAGCACTTGCTTAAGTTTACTAAATATTTGAAATGTTCTTTACTCTTTATTTATTCTCGTATTAGTAGACCTTATATCTGGGACCGCCTTTGTTCTGCTCGAAGTAAAATAATTTTTCTTTTCTTTTTTTTTAGTGAAGAGTAACATTCTTGGTTTTTAATCTATATGAAGATATCTTTATTTTTTTCAAGGTACTTGCTGGAGTACAGAGATGTAAACAGACACTTATTTTCCCCCAGCACACAAGCTGTCACTGCATTCTCTTTGGAATCCCATTGTTTTTGTGAAATCGGCTATCAGTCTGTGTTTTGAAAGTAATGCATCTTTTTCCCCTCTGGCTTATTTTTAAGATTGCCTATTTATCTTTGGTGGTTTGATGATACCGAGCCAGTCATTCCTTATTATCTTACCATCTTTTCAATTCTTTTAGTATATTTAAAAATATTTTATAATAATTGTAATCGCTTTCAGCAAAAAGATTGACCAAGAACTTTGTTATGTTACAAAAATTCATGGGTCTTTAAAATTTATCTAGCGCTTATTGGGATGGTCCACAGAGAGGACCATAGCAATTATGGTTAAGAAATGTTAAGAAAAATGCGGGTAGGAAAGGGAAGATATAATAATTTGAGTAGAGAAGAACGAACTAGGAAGAACTGGCTGATTGTCAGAAAAGAATTATATAAGGAATTAGAAGTAGGTAGAGATGGGTGGGGACAGAATGATTAAGCTCAGTATTAAAAAGCAACTTAAAGATGATCAAGTTTTAGAAGGAGATGCAAAAAATGAATCAGTCACATCGTTCTCTTTCCTTGCATATATTCACTCAACTTAAATAAAAAAGATTAATTAATTGATAAAAGACAAGTCATCAATTAAGTGCTAAGACATAATGCTTAAGGACACTGAGCTCACACAGGAGAAATACACCTGCATTTCTCATTTCATGAGAAAAATTGCATGTACCAAGTCAGCGTTTCAAACATCGTCAACTTGTAGAGAGTATTAGGAAGATTTTGTAGTAATCTTCTGAGTTTTGTATTTGAAGAAAAAATAGATAAAAATAATAAAATTTCAGTTTGGGAAGCACTTCAAAAATTGGAGTAATCAGTATGAACTGACTACACTTTATCTTTGCATAATTTTGTAAAGAAACTCTTCTAAGTCACTTACCCATTCACAAGGATTATGATAATATTTAACCCACCCAAGAAAACCACTTCAAAGAAGTGATAGAGCAACAGTCCTCCTTTTTATCTAAGTTCTATTTCTAACCACAGGTGGGTTTTTTTGATACCAGTAAGCATCACAGTGTGTCCAAGTCCATTTTTTTCATACAATCAAATCTCAGTTATTGTGGCTTCACTGACATAGTTTTCTTACTTAGTGCTCTTATTACCCTTCCCAATTCATTTTCTTTCAGAAGATGATCTCCAGGTCCAGACATGGGACCAGTACCTCTGTGTGAATGAGTGTTCCTTTCATTCTTTTACTGGTAGTCATTTGGGAAACACACAGAAAGTCATACAGTAATAATCCTTTACTTTTTAAGGGTAGTTCATGAGAATAAAGTAACTCAGCAACATATTAGTAAATGGCTATAACCTATATGAAACTATTATTAATGGGGACCTAAAATATTAGACTCCATATAAATCATAGAAACAGAAAAAGTTTACTCACTACAAAGACCATAAAGTAAAAATAGGATAGAAACATGGACTTCAGGTTTTATAACTCCATAGACTCTGAGATAACAAAGGTTTAGGAAGCCTTGACTCACTCTCAGAAATCACATTTCATGCTTTCCCAGGGAAGCAGAGCTGGCATTTGACGGAGCCTGGGAGGAGAAGAGCTTCATCATTATTAGGACAATAGAGCCCTTGGCACAGCAGGTTTACACTGTCGCCTCGTTAGATGCCACTGAGATAAGTGAGCAGGGAGCAGAAAGGGAGCAAACCCAGCGAGAGCAATTATGTAAAAAAAACAACAAAAACTTTTTTAGTGCACATTACCTTAAAACGGTTATTCTCTTATAACTAACATGTCCAAGAGTGCTATAAACATTTCTCAGTGAAATCCCATAAAGTTTATATTCATTGGAAATTATAGTTGCAAACAGGCAACCAAGTAAAGAGGCCAAAGCGAAACTTTGAAATGTGGGAGTGTTGCTGATGGTAGCTCAGGGACGGAGCCCAGCGGGCCGTCCCGTTGATTTGCCAGTTTGCAGGTGGAGTGGAACTGAATGTGCCCTATATACAGGAACAGTGCGGTTAGAAATGTCTTCCCTGGTGAAGGATTTAAGCTAAGACGTGCCAACTAAGAAAACAGGACTCTTTTTTCCCCCCCTCAAGACCTGCTTTGAGACAAGATTATTATCTTTTAGGTGCACTTTCTTAGTGTTTCCATTATGGTTCCCCCCAAATCTGACATACACATGTCAGTGTCGCCACAGGCCAGTGGTAACAGACCTGGAGGCAGGAACCCGAGCAAGCCCTTCGTGTACTGGTGTTCCCGAGGTACTGACTCAATTCTTCTCCATTTATGGTCCTGTGTCCCAGGCCTTCTTGTCACTGATTCAGATTTACTTCTGAGCTCATTTTCTAAGGTAAAGTCTTCTGGAAACACACAGGCATTTAATTCCTCCTGAAATATCTAGTTAAAATGGGATTGCTTCCTAACAATTTGTTAACAGTTCCTTAAGCTACCTTGTAAGCACAATAGTTAGAAAGGATGTAATCCTTCCTGAGCAACTATAAGACCTAATAGAAATCTATGTGTACACTTGTTCTTTCATTCTTTCAACAAACAGCTACTGAGCACCTGGGTATCGTGTGAGACGCTCAAGATACTGCAGGGGGGAAAGACAATCCCTGTTGTATCAGACCAGAGAGACAAAAAGCAACATAGAAAAGTCAATTGTGGCTCGGCGCCTGTGGCTCAAGTGGCTAAGGCGCCAGCCACATACACCTAAGGTGGCAGGTTCGAATCCAGCCCAGGCCTGTCAAACAACAATGATGGCTGCAACCAAAAAATGGCCAGGCATTGTGGTGGGCTGGACGCCTGTGGTCCCAGCTACTTGGGAGGTGGAGGCGGGAGACTCGCTTGAGCCCAGGAGTTAGAGGTTGCTGTGAGCTGTGATGCCACAGCACTCCACCCAGGGGGACAGCTTGAGGCTCTGTCTCAAAAAAAAAAAAAAAAGTCAATTGTGTAAGAAATTAAGAAAAATAACATCAGAATCTTACTCTTCTCGAATGGACAACTTTTTTTTTTTTTTTTTTGAGACAGTCTTACTCTGTCACCCAGGCTAGAGTGTCATCATTATAGCTCATAACAACTTCAAACTTTTGGGCTCAGGGATCCTCTTGCCTCAGCCTCCTGAATAGCTGGGGCTACTGGAATGTGCCACAATACCAGGCTAGTTTTTAATTTTATTTTTATTTTTAGTAGAGATAGGGTCTCACTATTGCTCAGGCTGGTCTTGAGTTCTTGAGCTCAAGCAACCCACCCATCTTGGACTCCCAGAGTGCTAGGATTACAGGTGTGAGCCACTGTGCTTGGATAGGATATTATTCTTTTCAAGTTAAGTATTTTCACACAGAATGCCTACTTTTCTCTACACATAAATAAAGAGGAGCAGGTCAGGAAGCACTAATGCTCACGTTCAGAGTAGTTATACCATGTTGCCAAAGTCACAGGTCATAGAGCACCGTCATAAAGCCGGGTCTTCCGATTTTAGACCTTGGGATTTTTCCATTACAAAGCACTGTCTATACAGCACCAAAAGTAAATTAAATGTTCCCAAAGAGCTATGTGCTGAATAGCATAGAAATAAAAATTCCAACATTCTGAAAGATTGAATATGTATCCGAATATTTTAAGGTTGTCCACTCAGAGCCTCACAAAAAAGCAGGCCCCCCTTGGTGAGAGCAGAATGAAGCAGCTGGATAATTAGATGGAGCACCTGCTGTTCTCTTCTAGTTGTTTTTTATAGAAATTTCTTTCAGAGGAATTGTGAGTTGGATTGTCCTGTAGTAGGTGTGCCTATTACCTTGGCTTCATGGTATGGGGTTACGGGGGGGGGGGTTATTTGGGGAGGAAGAAAGCTAGGGTGCAGTACATGGGTCTGTTTTGACACAGCAAGGAAAGCCTTCTCTGGAGAGTTAGGGAAATAAGCACTGAGGCCGAAATATTTTCAGACTGTTTAGATGGCCACTGAAGCACAGTAGTTGTCTTGTCTAGGTTGAATAATTAAGATTCTTAAAAGGTCAAGAAAGTCACCAAGAAAATGAGGCACGAAATTTTAAACAGTGTTACTTTTTATTAAGCCATAGTCATTAGCCCTCTGCAGAATACCTAAGACCGATGTGGAAATGCCAGGGGCACAACAGCGTGTCAGGCTTAATGAAGCTAATTGTGACTGATGGACTTGCAGAAGGTCAGGAAGCCTGCAGCAGGCTGGACAGCACACTGAGATTCATTTCTTCCAGGACTGGGGGCTCAAGCAAAGTAACAGGGAGAACGGAGCAATTTCCAGGCAAAATTAATCAGGACGGCTGTTCAGTGTTGCCCAGCCATTCAAGCAACCCCTATTTATTGTCCACATTGTTCCCCACCAGATTTCTTACACCTACTTCCCTCTTTTTTAGACCCCACAGGCTTCCTGAAAATGAATATTCATTGGTAAGGTAAAAATTGTGATGGACTTCTTTCTTTTTTTAAGTAATGTCTGTGTGGCTTTATCCCTAATGACAGAGTTAAGAAAGCAATCACACCCAGCTCCCGTTGGCTGCCAGGAATGGGAAGAAGCTGAGGCAAGTTGAAGGTAAGTCCCAGGTGGTAGGGAAGGCCTGAGACTGAGAGACTGAATTTTCCCACCAAAGTTATAGAGGGAGCCCACCAAGAACATAGGAAAAATATCAGAACAGTCAAAATTCTATGAGAATAGAATTAGAAGTGAGGAAAGGAAAACTCTTCTTGCCTAACCAATTTGTCTGAGAGATCTCATCCCTCTGAGACTTTCAGTCTAGATTTAGATTTTCATGGCCAATTCCTTCCCCTGAGCATCAGATCCCAACACCCCACAAACAGCCTGCGGGCTGTCTCCATCTGTATGTGCTGCAACCATCTCAGAGCCAACTTACTTCCACCTGGTCTGCTTTTCCTGGGAGTTTTCTGTTCAGTTTTTGGCATTACAACCAGGCCCAAGTCTCTCAACTAAAGCAAAATTGAATTCACTTCTACATCTTTTTTCCCCTCACCCCAAATATAAATATTTAATCAATTATTAAATTCTTGCACTTTTATTCTCTGTAAATGTCTCACATCATTCTCTTCTTTTCTTCCTTACTATCCCTGAAAGGATCCAGTCCCTCTCCTCATGCACTAAAAATGAAACCAGAACCAGGACTGAGGGATGGAGTAATTTATTTTATCCTTGGGGAGGGTCAGACTCAGGATATGAGTCACCCTCTCAAGTTTGAGCTCTCCGCTACTGTCATACTCTGCCTCTCCTAACTCAGATACAGTCCAGGTTCCTAATGTGGCATGGAAGCATCAGGAATCTGAGGCTATTGCAGTGGAAGACACAGGCCAGGATGAAGTCTGAACTCAACTCTGCTTAAATAAAGGGAGGGGAGGTTTTAAGAGCAAGGGTGGGGCATGGGTGGGGATCCGAAGCCATCGGTGATTGTCAACTGGACTTACCTAATGGAAAAGTAAACTTTCTTTTTCTTTCTTTATTTTTCCTTTTTGAGACAGAGTCTCACTTTGTTGCCCTTGGTAGAGTGCCCTGGTATCTTAGCCCACAGCAACCTCAAACTCTTGGGCTCAAGTGATTCTTTTGCCTCAGCCTCCCAAGCAGCTGAGACTACAGGTACCAACCACAACGCCCAGATTTTTTTTTAAGAGTCTTGCTTTGGCCCAGGCTGGTCTAGAACCTGTGAGCTCAGGCAATCCACCTGCCTCAGCTTCCCAAGTGTTAGGATTACAGGCATGAGCCACTGCACCTGGCCTACATTTTCTTATGTCTTCAGGACAGGAGGTAGTTTTATAACTTGGAGCCAGGCACCCCCCAAAGTTGGGCTCCCACCTTCCCAGGGAAACTGGGAGGTAGGAGTGCTATCTCCTTTGATGTTTATATGTCCTGGTCTTTAAATGGATATTCTTGGGTTATAAAACTGACAAGGGACTTTGAAAGGATTTATACAACACAGGGTTAGAGAAATAATTCACAATTTTAAATTTTCTAAAGAACTTGCTCTAAGGAAGGGAGGTCTGGGCCTAGATTCAGGAAGAGGCCTAGCTCAAGGCTGGTGTGGCTGAGGGACAGAGGCCTCTGTCATCATGTCCTTTCCTTCCTCTCCACCCTCATTTCTTACCAAAGAAAACCATGAACTTTGCCTCTATGCCATTATCACTAGGTGTGGAAATAAATTCTATATAAATGTGTCTATAGAATTTTCTCCAGACTGACCTGTTGGTTGACTGCTCCTAAGAACAGAGTCTGGTGCTGGGAGGCTGAAGCCCTGAGCTGCTTTTTCATCAGGACAGGGAGTTGAGAGAACCTGACATTCCTTCCCCACAGCTGCCAAACAAGGTTTTCAGCATAAAAATCTTCACTGCAGTCCAAAAACAATAGATGTTGGTGTGGATGCAGAGAAAGCAAAACCACTTATACACTATTGTTGGGGTTGCAAATTAGTACAACCTCTATGGAAAATAGTATGGATATTCCTCAAAGAACGAAAAATGGACCTATCAATTGATCCAGCAATCCCACTACTGGATATCTACTCAAAAGAAAGAGAATATTTTATCAACAAGACACCTGCAACTTGAACATTTAGTGCAGCACAAGTCATAATTACAAAGAAGTGGAAGCAGCCCAAGTGCCCATCAACCCATGAATGGATTAATGAACTGTGGTATATGCACGCCATGGAATACTATTCAGCCATAGAAATATGGAGACTTTGCATCATTGTATTAGCCTGGATGGAGCTGGAGAACATTCTGTTTAGTAAAGTCTCACGGGAACTGCTGTTCTGCTGCCAGACACACTGTTCCTCAAGAAGACTGTATCTCTCTTGCCTGGGTCTTGCTCCTTGTGTTCTTCAAGACCATGTGCCCTCCACCCCTCCTTTTTGGAGCAAAATGTGGAGCAGTTTGCTATAGATCTGCTGACATGATTATTTGACTAATGTCTTTCTTTCCCACTAGAACCAACGTTCCACGACAATAGGGCTGACTACTTGTGTCCATTATTGCATAGCCAGCTGATATTATCTGACATAAAATAAAGGATCAACATGACTGTTGAATAAATAAATGAGTGAATGAAATCTGTTTTCCCAAGACTTGGTTTTGTGGCAGTGTATTTCCTCCCACCTCAGAGGCGTGTAAAACTATAGTGAGTGATTAGACACGTAGCCACCTCACCAAGGTTCTGGGCACTACAGACACCACCAGAAAACCCACCACATAGCTCTAATCCAGTGAATCCATGTGTTGTGCCTTGGAACTTATATAACTTTTTGCTTTTATCAAAGAGTAGAGAAGGGCATTGGCACTGGGATAGGCATTTATCAAGGGGCTACTCTCTTCCTGGAATACGATTGGGTGCTTTTCATACATTCAATTCAAATTACTACCTGTGAATTAAAAATAGAATAATAGTTATAAGGTACTTTGGACCTCTGTAATCATAACTACAATGGAAAATTTCTCAGAGGATTGAGGTTTTGAAATATTCAATTTCATCTGCATTGCTTAGTGAGATGATTCACTTACATACAGATAATGTTTGTGAAAATGAAAAGATTTTCAGCAATGCCATTCCCTACAGAAAATCTAGTTAAGTTAAAGTCACTGAAAATTATCCCTCAAAATATCAGATGTCTCCTTATTATTCTTAAGCCAGTTCCTGCCGATACAAGATTGTACAAGGATACAAAATTCCTACTGATGAACAGACTGACCATTTAACCATCAGTCTCCAATAAACTCACCTCCTACATACTTGGAGTGATTATTTCTGTTTACTATATCTTTGGGGATTATTGCCTGTTGATGGTTGCAGAGGCTCTGACTTTTATTTAAGTAAAACACTAATAAAGTCAAATGACAAAGCTGGCAAAAGATGAAGGATTTCAGAAAGAAGAAAACATAATGTAGAATTCTTTAACCACATGTCAAACTACCACCAAAAGAGATTCTGGCAGAGGGAGACCAGTTAATCTCAGAAGAAGAAATCCGGGAGGACTATGGTATGACAAAAGCATTGCATGAGATGGATTTGAGAATCAAAAGATTTAAGGACTTGTGGCAAAACCAACGAGGCCATTGATACATTTACAGACCTGACCCTGTTTATGATCTTGTGACTCAAAGTGCCACGTTAACAGACAGTTTTGAAGGAAAAATTATGATCTTCTAATCCAATCAATGCCTACTTCATTAACTCTTCAATACTTAATTCTTACTAATTTTTAAAATATTGATATAATGAGCTAATTTCCCACTATATTATTATTTTGAAAGATAAATTCCCAAACATTTTAATTGTGCTCACTATTTAGTGTGACACATAGACTTCACTGGAGTGAATTTCCTTTACGTGCCTTCATCCAGATCCCATTTACTCTCACGGGATGAAGGCCACATTCAAGCCACAGGTTCTTTCTTTCCTTCCAAATAGTAAGTAAGCCCTCGCTGCTATTTTTTGCCCACTCCCTATTATCCGTGCCAGCCTCATATAATTTTCAAGGCTAAATCTTGGATTATACTTTCACATTCTCTGCTTTCTTCTTGACATAGGCGCTTATTTGTCTTATGGAAAATATCTTTGACACAATAGGAATACTGAAGAAAATGTTACCATTAATGCTTTGTACACATTTCTTTCCTTGTGTGAAGAATGACTATGCCTTACAGGGGCTGAGTGATTTTATGGTTCTGATAACGGTTTCTCCAGATAGCATATTCTCTGCTTACTGAATCTTTTGGACACCTCTTTTTTAGTGATTCATGTGATGAAAGTGTAGCTCAGTTTCTAAGTCACTGGATTTCTATAAAGTCAATGTATTTTTTTACATTTGCAAGAGAGAATGACAGAAAGAACGTCAGATCTTATCACTGACCTGTTGATGGCACAACTGAAGTGAATGTACCTTTTAAATTGTTACTTTTAAGCACTGTTGGTTAATTTAAAAAAATTAAAGTAAAATTAAAAAAGACTTCAGATTATATTGAACGGTGAATCAGCAAGGAACACATGACATGAATCCAAGATTTTCATTTAGAAAAAAATTACTTCAATTGCTTCTTCATTTAAATTTTATTTTTGGTTTTAATTACCCAAACAAACTCTTTAGCTTATTGGTGTGACTAAATTAAAGAGAACTAACTACTCAAATTGAAAATGAATAAGCCAAATCAAAGACAGTTTATCGACAGCTGTTTACTGAATTAAAGAATTCATAAAAAGTTATGTTTTTACTTCAAAATTATTGATTTGTACCAATAAAAGGCAATTGTGTTGTTTCACTTGTATTAATACTGAAGTATAAAGAGAGAAAATGATTAATTTTTCTTGCCTTTTTGGAAAAATATTAAATATTTTAAAATTTCTATCATTTTATTTAATGTATTTTGATTTCTAAGAAAAAGGAGCTAAAATATAAAATGTAACAACTGAAAAGGTAGTTTTAGGCATTAATACCCTTGATGTAAATTGATACCTGTTGATATAGATATGCACATGTAGTTAAAGTGCATATGTAACATATTTAAGTGTACGTGTATTATGTTTAATGAATAACTAAGAAGGGTATCTCACAAAACTTTAATATGCTATTATTAATTGTAAAAAAATTTGATTTTACTTGAATGCAGTAATCATTTTAAAGAGACTACTTAAAACTTTTGAGATATAGTCTTTTATCAAAGAGTCTAATTAAATATGAATAGACCATTATTTTAAATGATTTTTAATTTGCCACAGATCACTTCAATGCCTCTAATACATAGAAAAATTACTCTTTCCCATTCCTTATAAAGAAAATGACTGATTGATCAAGAAATTGATTTAATGTTGGATTACAAGCATGCCTTGCTTTATCGTGCTTCTCTTTTCTGTGCTTCAAAAATCCTGCATTTTTTATAAATCGGAAGTTTGTGGCAACCCTGCATTGACCAAGTCAGTCTATAGGCACCATTTTTCCAACAGTTTGCTCATTTCATGTCTCTATGCCACCTTTTGCTAATTCTCTCAATATCTGAAACAGTTTCATCATTACCATAACAGTTACAGTGATCTGTGATTGATAGTCTTTGATGCTGCTATTGCAATAGTTTGGGGGCTTCATGAACTGTGACCATAAAACAAGGCGAACTACTCCCTGGCCATTCCTTGTCACTCCGCCTCTCCTTGGGCTGCCTTCTTCCCTGAGACACAACAATATTGAAATTAGGCCAATTGATAACCCTACCAAGTGGAAGGATGAAGCACACATCTGATACTTAAAAACTAACAAGTGTTAAGGGTAGTAAGGAAGGAATGTTGAAAGGCAAGGCAGGCTGACAGATGGGCCTCTTGTGTCCAACAGTTAGCCAACCTTGAATGCAAGGAGAAAGATCTTGAAGGAAATTAAAAGTGCTACTCCAGTGACACATGACTGCTGAAATGAGACAGCTGTACTGCTGATAGGGAGAAGGTTTTAGTGGTCTGGACAACCACATTTCCAGAAGGTTAAGCCTAATCCAGTGAGTCCCCAGCTCTTGAATTTGGTGAAGGCTGAGACAGGAGAGGAAGCTGCAGAAGAAAAGTTGGAAACCAGTAGAGGTTGGTTCATGATGTTGAAGGAAAGATGCAATTTCCGTAACATGAACGGGCAAGGTGAGGCAGCAGTGCTGGCCTGGGCATGGTGGCTCGTGCCTGGAACCATAGCGCTTTGGGAGGCTGAGCAGGAGGATCACTTGAGGCCAGGAGTTTGGGTCTAGCCTGAGAACAAGGGAGACCCCCATCTCTATAAAAAACCAAAAAAATTGTCTGCAGTTTATGAGTGGAAAAAAAAATTAAAAAAAGATCAGTAGAGAAGGAGGCACACACCTGTAGTCCCAGTTACTTGAGAGTCTGTGAGGCGAGAGGATGTTTTGAACCCAGGAGTCAGAGGTTTCAGTGGGCTATGATGATGCCAGTGCACTCTAGCTCCAGCAACAGAGCAAGAATCTATCTCAGCTCAATAGATAAATAGAGAGATAGATTTTTTTTTTTTTGAGACAGAGCCTCAAGCCGTCCCCCTGAGTAGAGTGCCGTGGCATCACAGCTCATAGCAACCTCCAACTCCTGGGCTCAAGCGAGTCTCCTGCCTCCGCCTCCCAAGTAGCTGGGACCACAGGCGCCTGCCACAACGCCCGGCCATTTTTTGGTTGCA
>CAUYQV010007426.1:0-58017 GCA_963574575.1 Galagoides demidoff
GGTGGATGGGTGGTGGGAGGGTGATGGGAAAGATCACCTATATATCTGTCTAACAAGGGTACAAGTGAACTTTTCTAGAACTAGAATATAAATGTGTTGATACAATGATTAACCAAATGACATGAAATTTATGTTAACCAGATTGATGAAAGTGTTTCAATTGTATATGAAACAGCACAATGTACCCCATGTTTGCATCAATGTATACAGAGATCAATTAATAAAAAAAAAAAAAAGAAAAGAAAGATTCACTTGTACCCTTGTAAGACAAACCAAAGAGATGATCCCTCTGATCATCCTCACTCCACTCATCCACCCCTCTCTTCTTCTCTCCCCCTCCCCTTTCCCTCCCCCTTCCCCATATTCTTAGGCTATATTTAATTAGTTTCATAGCAGGGCTGTGTACATTGTATATTTTTTCTTCCATTCTTGTGATACTTTGCTAAGAAGAATATTTTCCAACTCCATCCATATAAACATGAGTGAGGTAAAGTCTCCATCTTTTGTTATGGCTGCATAGCATTCCATGGTGTACATATGCCACAGTTTATTGATCCATTCATGGATCGATGGGCTCTTGGGCTTCCATGACCTGGCAATTATGAATTGGGCTGCAATAAACATTCTGATACAAACATCTTTGTTGTAATGTGATTTTTGGTCATCTGGGTATATGCCTAATAAAGGAATTAATGTCTGGAGAATGCTCATCATCCTTAATCATCAGAGAAGTGCAAATAACTACTTTGAGGTATGATCTAACTCCAGTAAGATTATCCCACATCACAAAATCCCCAAACCAGAGATGTTGTTGTGGATGTGAAAAAAAGAGAACACTTCTACACTGTTGGTGGGAATGCAAACTAATATATTCCTTTTGGAAAGATGTTTGAAGAATACTTAGAGATCTAAACACAGATCTGCCATTTGATCCTACAATTCCTCTATTATATATATATATATATATATATATATATATATATATATCCAGAAGACCAAATATCACTTTATGACAAAGATATTTGCACCAGAATGTTTACTGCAGCCCGATTCATAACTACTAAGTCATGGAAGAAGCCCAAGTGTCCATCGACTCATGACTGGATTAATAAACCGTGGGATATGTACATTGTGGAATATTAAGCAGCCATAAGGAAAGATGGAGATTTTATCTCTTTCACATTTACCTGGATGGAGCTGGAACATATTCTTCTTAGCAAAGTATCTCAAAAATGGAAGAAAAAGTATCCAATGTACTCAGCCCTACATGAAACCAATTTATAGCTTTCATAGGAAAGCTGTAACCCAATTATAGCTCAAGAATATGGGGAAAGGAGAGAGGGAGGGGAAGAGAGGGAGGAGGATGGGGAGAGGGAGAGTAATCAGTGGGACAACACCTATGGTCCATCTTACAAGGATACATGTGCAATTTACTAAACGTAGAATATAAATGTCATAACACAATAACTAAGAAAATGCTGTGAAGGCTATATTAATCAGTTTGATCAAAATATTTCAGATTGTATGTAAAATCAGCACATTGTACCCCATGATTGCATTGATGTATACAGCTATGATTTAATTAAAAAAAAAAAAAAGAAGACACACAGGTAACAGATATAAAAATGTGTCAGCCCTTTATTTTTTATTCATTCAAAGTGTCCACACTGACCTAATAGAAACAATAGTGGAAACTTTCTACTGTCATAATTCAAACTTTTTGGTTATCTTAACATCTGTTGGAAACAAAATTGCTAAGGAACATGATCACTTCACATGTACCTTTCAGTAAACAGGATGTTGCCTGGTACAGTTTTCACTTTCCACTTACTTTAAAAGCATTTAGAGCTCCATCTTCCTTTAAATTCCTATTACATTTAAAAACACTGAGCCAATATTTATTATTCCTTTGATAGTATAAGTTGAAAATAAAACACTGAATTTATAGCTATTTAAAAATTTAGGAGCAATGGAAGATACTTCGTCTCCATATACTGGTATGTATTTTTTGAAGTGAGAACACTTCTCTAAATACCTTCCCTGAATGTGTCTGAAAAATATTAAGGCACTTCAAATCCAAAATTCAAAGAGAAAATGCGTATTTTTTTAATTGAGTAAAATGTAAATGTAACTTAAGAATATCACAAAATTAGGTTTTTAAGCATAAATACTTCAAATCTGAAAACTAGAAAAAAAAAATCACAAAGCACCAATTGGCTGCTTCGCGCTGCACGTGCCTGCCGATATTTAAGACACTGTTTAGGGCAACTACTTGCGTCTCCCTTTCAGCTGAGACCCTAAGGTGCACAGACAAAGAGAGGTTAGCAGGAGTTTCTGTGTTGAGAAGTGAAGTACGCCACCACCCAGGGGTGCCTGGCTAAGTGGTGCCGGGCACGCTGGTCTGCCCCACCCGCTCTCATGGCAGTGGCTGGTCAGCCACCGATGTGTACTGAAGCCCGGAGACAGAGAGATGGAGACAATGTATCTTTTTGAGAAAGTCAGTGGTGATTTGAGTGAAGGGGATTCATTCGTTGTTTATCCCAAGTCGCTGGGATTTTGATTATTTGTCACCTAAGCAGTGTGTGACGGGAAGAGTAGAGGAAGGCGGGCACCGAGCTGCCTGGGATGGAGAAACAGGCAGGGGGAAGTCTGAGGAGCTGCTGGGTGCTCTGCACCTCGTGAGATCAGGTGCACGTGTCCCTGTGGGGCAGGTGGGTGCTGCGTGCAGCGTGTGCTCAGGACCTGTGTGGTCTGGACTCCGATTAGGGCTCCCCCACCTCGTCCTTGCGGATGGGGGCATCACCAGCAGGAAGAGTTGGCATTTGCCATTAGCACAGCGTTTGAGCAGGTTTGTACAAGGTCACTGTGTAATTGGAATTCCCAGGAGCCCAGTACAAGGTGAGATGCCATACAACCAACACCCCACAAATTCAGACAACACATGGTTCAGACAGGGAACCTGCCACCCTGCCTAACCCTAATTCCTGTCCCCACAGGTAAGGAACACAGACCAGGCATGCTTGACGTGAGGGACAGGCACAGATTTTGAGAGAACAAGTTGATTAGATGAGGAAAACAAAGAGTCTACCTGGGGTAGGCTCCCACACGGGTGGGAAGTTGAGGACTTGTGTCACTTGTTTACTCAATTAATAATTTCAGGAGTTTAGGTGCTAGGGATAAAATAGTGTGCAAAAATACCCGATTTACAGGCTGTGTGACTGCACTACACATTACAGGGACATGGAGGGGCAGGGAGTAGGCTCACCTTTACAGAATGAAATGTGTAAATGCAGTGTCTCCTGATAAACAAAACATGCATCATTTCTAATATTCCCTACTCTATCATTTATTTGATTCACAACACATAATTTTGGCTCTTCAAAGGTGTTTGTAAACTTCTGTAACTAAGGACAGAAAGGTTATTTTAGCAAATTTTGTTTTTAATCTAAAAAGCTATGTTTTTGCTCTCTAATAAATCTCACCTCAATGGCACGCTTCAAGGAAATTGGAAATTATAGGCGTTAACTCTGCCCTCCGTCATTACAGGCTTGGGCTTGACAGGAAAAGAAAAGTATTAAAATACAAAGAAACGGGTAAAATGACTGTTTCATCCAAATAAAACCAATCTCAAAGAAAAGAAGATAGCAGAAAACACTGTCAAAATCTGTGCAGTTCTTTCATTAAGACTGTCAGATAAATTTTCACTGAGAGAGAGATTTCTTTTCGTTTTCGTTTTTGTGGTAGAATATGTTTCCTCTTTTTGCTTGCTGGTATTCTCCTTGCATTTAAAACTGAACCTAACCAGGGATCTACATTTTTGTATTAAGTGCGAACACTTAGGGATTGCAGACTTTAGAGTAACCTTCCACATGGAAATACAAAGAATCCACGGGTTGTGGGGTGTGCACTATCTCACAGGGACTGTACACGCTGCACACATCCAAGGTGGGCATCGTGGTTAATTATTGTTAAAATGCTGAATGAGAAAACTCTTTCCCTACGAAGCAATCTGTACCCAGACAAATGTTTGTGACTATGTCTTGAAGGACAGACCAAGGTGACATGATTGCTTTTAATTTCACTTTCAGAAAAATTAGGGATAGGGGACAGGTGATTTATGCAGCTAGTGGGCCCTGAGGACTAAGAAACTGTCCTGAATTGACCCTGCCATCCTCAGTGAAGGAACATGCAACCCCCTCCCCCCATGAGAGCTCGTGATGGATGGGTGACCTGCAGCAGGTATTTCAGGAAGACACTGTGTGGCCAGTAAATAGTAAGAGCTTTTCTCGTGATTCTAACCACCCAAAATTATATTTCTGAAAGGTCATGATGTAGCATTTTTAATGCATGTTTTTAATTTACTTTTTCATAGCAGATGTGTGTGTGTGTATCTGTGTGCATGTGTGTCTATGTCTTGTGTCTATGTAAACAAATGATTTTCATTACAGGTTTCTCTGATCTCTTAGTTTCAAGAAACCTGAAAAATGATACACTGAAAAATGAGACATATATAGACCATTTCCCTTAAGGTCTGATTAGTGCTGGATAATGACATTTATACCTTAAAGATTTTTTAGAAACTATTTTAAAGTGGAGCACTGAGGATGCTTGGGTCAGTGACACTCTTATGCAGGGGGCCTCAAACTTTTTAAACAGGGAGCCAGTTCACTCTCTCTCAGACCACTGGAGGGCTGTACTGCGGGCCCCGGGACGAGTTGACTGCTAAGCAGGACAGGCAGCAGAGGCAAAAACAACCAGCAGGCCAAATAAATGTCCTAGGCAGGCTGCATGTGGCCCGTGGGTCGTAGTTTGAGGACACCTGCTCTTATGTATAACACCGTACTGCTGTTCATGTCATTATATATTTGTCTAAACCCACAGGATATCCAACATCAAGAGTTAGCCCTAATGTAAACTTTGGACTTGGAGAGATATGGATGTGCCAATGTAAGTCTTTGATTACAACAAATGTACCACTGTAGTAGGGGGGCTGATAGTGGGGGAGGCAGTCTGCGGGTGAGGTAGAAAATACATGGTAAATTTCTGTAATTTCTGCCCAATTTTGCTGTGTTCTAACTAAAACTTGCTCTAAAAATATTGTCTATTAATAAAAATTGCTTTTACTGTGTTTTTCCATTGCCTAATTTGGGAGTTTAGCACAACTGGCCACGTGCATAAAAACACAATTCTCAGGCACCCATTGATTACAGCAGATTGTTTACAAAGATGACCATGGCAATTCACTCCAGTCCCCTGTACACAGATTTTGCAACAGGATTTAGCCATTTCTCCCATCAAGAAATCAAGAAATGGGCTCTAATTGCCCACGATTAAACCCTGATCTCATGACTTATTTTGACCAATAGGATACAGCAGAAATGATACTTTGGTACTATTGAACCTTGTCCTTACTCAATGTTGAATAATCCTCATATGTTAGTTAACCATAAAGCCCTGTTTATTTCTATAGTTCCAATAGTTCCCTTGAAGCAATATATAATTTTGGAAACAGACTTTTATATACTGATGGAATTAGCAAATTCTCAAATTAAGAGAGTATTTTTCTACTTAGGTATGTTGCTTTTCCATTGAAATAAAATATAATAAATTCACGTATACAAACAAATGGATAATTAATTACCAATAGTGGTCCTTTCTTCCTGAATTTCTACCTTTCATGATTTAATTTTCTTCCTAGATTAATACATATTTTTCAATTATCATTTGGCACTTTTTTTTTGAAAACCTAGCTTTGTTGTCTTTTTCATGAATTTGCGTGTCATCCTTGCAACAGGGGCCATGCTAATCTTCTCTGTATCGTTCTGCTTTTAGTAGATGTGCTGCCAAAGTGAGCACTGTTTTCTTGTCCATACTAGAGTTAAAAGTAAAATTTTCTGAACATTCTGTCTTTTCTAAAGACTTCTTCACTTAAGCCTGACTCTAACATTCCAGGGAAACAAAGAAACAGCAGTGAAAAAAACTGATTTTCAAAAACATTGCAGTTTTTCAGTGCTAACATTTTCTAATGCATTTTGAATTATCAGAGAAGTAGTATTTATTTGCTATATTAACAGTAATAATTAGAACACTGCGTAAGCATTATCTTTATGTCACTTTAGTGCAAGAGATACATTTGGGTTTTTTAAAATTTTTTTTATAATTTTTCATAATCCTCTACATTGCTATAATTATTTAATTACTTGTTACCCTTCCCTGTATTACTCGTATGTTACAATTTGGCTAATGGTCTTGTCCTTCTATCTGCTTTTAGGCACATCATTTATTTTGCAAGGACACCACTCTAGCATTCAGGCTTTGCTTAAAAGCACAGGAAAGTACCTGTGTTGCTTTCCTCCCTCAATCTGATGAAGTGGCTGACCATCCCAGGATGTTAATTGACATAAGCAAACATCATGTCAGAGCAAAAATATTATCAGCTCTGAATTTAGAAAGTCACAAACCTAATTTGAATCTAGGTTTTGACATTAACTAAGTCTATTAACTTATGACATATTGAAGCACATACTTAATCTATGTTTTCCTCATTTGTCAGACTAGCCTTGATTGCTAACTTTGAGGATTTCTAAAAATCCACATGAATTACCTGCACCCAATACATAGTTTTTCAATAAACAGTGAGTGGTACCATTTCTTTACGACACTGCTCCAGTTCAGGGGCAGCAGCAACCCCTTGAAGTCATGCCTTCTCATGGAATTTATGAGGTCAACCCAGTGAGCATTGCTCCTGCCTGGTAATGTCTGTCATGTGTGCTACCCTTTTCAATTTGTCAACATCTTGCAAAAGTCCCCAAATGAATGATGAATGAACTCATGGTGCTGATTCAAAGAAAATGAGCCACAAATCAAGCAATCAGCCTCCCATCTGCCTTCCCACAGTTGCTGAGATCTCAGGAGAGAAATCTCAATGGAGGCTGGAATCAGCAATTGACAAAGATGTATTCTCAAATGGCGCTTTTCTCCTTAACCATCTTTAAATATTAAGTGTTTCTAAAATAGTAAAGGTGAGTTGAGCCAAAGCTATCCCAGAAACTGTCACAAAGATGCCCTGGCAAGCAACACAGCCATGAAAATGAGTGATAAAGATGACAACTACAAGGAATCCACATACACCGATTCACAGGAGTGAATTTAAGTAGCAGTAACTATAAGTTGAAAGTCTTAATGCCGTTCAGTATAAAAGCTGACTAAAAATAATAACACAATTAGATTCAGGTAGTGAAAAGAAATGAGGGCTGATAAGGAGATTGTGAGTGTGCTAATTTTCTATTTAAACACTGTGGCTATGAACACCTTCAGGTTTAACTTAAAAAAAGTTGGAAAAGCCAATTAATTTGGCATTTTAGTGATTCACTAAAATATATTAAAGTCACTAAAATACCTTAAAATTGTTCAAATAAGCAGGAAAATTATCAAAAAATAAAAACATAAAGATAACTAAATGCATAATATAGAGAAACTTAGTGGTACAAAACTCAAAAGCAGAATGTAATTGAAGATGAAAATCTCAGCAAATATGTCTCTGGTTTCAATAAATGTAAGCATAATGTGTATGATGGTTTATTTTTGATAAACACAAATATTAAATGGAAAAGAATCCAGTTTGGGATCACATATAACACTTAACAGTAATTAAAATAAAATTTAACCAGAAGATGAAAATAAATGTACAAAAATCAAAGCAAGAGTCATGATAGGAGGAGGGCATTGTGTGGTCTGCTGAACTGCAGCATGGAAACAGTGATGCCACAGTAACATTGGCGGGTAGAGAGATGAATTCTTCTGACTCCCTTTTCCCCTAGAAAAGACTCTTCTCCAGATCTTAACTCTTAGATCTCCTCACAGATTTCTGTTTTCTGGCCACCTGGAGACCGTCTGAGTTTCCTTAGGTAGGTGTTGCTGGTGCTGCCTAAGCGAGTTTGACTGGAACTCTCAGCCAGAGCCATTCAGGGACTATTGTTCTCCTGAATGGCTGTCTGGGGCTGCAGGGTCACCATTCCTTTTACTTTCTTTGAGTGGTGATGGGGGTTTGCAGCACTGAGGAGTGGATACAGCAGGTCTGTCTGCAGATTCCTCTTCTTCAGTTATTGCTGGTAGAAGGCATAGCTGCAGGTATGTGTATCTTTGTCTAACAGAGACTGCACCTTCTTAGGATTGTGTAGAGGACACGCTGACATCAAGACCAACCCAGGCTGCAATACCTCACTGTGTCAGCTCTCAGAATCTCTGGTTTAAGCCCTGAAAGGGACCATTGCAAGTCTATAAGGGAAAAGCTACCATGATAAACCCCAGCTCATTGGCAAAGGGGTGGTTAGCTCCATTTCCTGGGGCCTCACTCTCCAGTATGACTCCTCAATTTTATTTGGTTAGTACAGTGTTTCCTGAAGGTCCTCAATTAGATTATCTCTCAATAATTATTAAGGGACAAGCTATAATTTCTACTAAAAAAGTATAATGAAAGCTGAAAATACTCATAAGGAGGACCCAGCAGAAGAACTCTGGCATTATAAAAAATCAGGGGAGATCAACTCCTGCAAGAGATTACAAATGAGACACAACAGAAAATACTATCCATGGAGAAGTTGCTGAAATGTCAGAAACAGTATTGATAATATGATGGCAAATAGGATGACTGAAATGGAACAGAAAATGAAAATAGAAATTAAAAAAAGAGTTCAAAAGTTTTCCCAAGAAATTAATGAATTCAAAGACAAAGTCACCAATGATATGGACATACTGGAAAAAAAAATACAGCAAAGCTTAAAGAATTGAAAGTGGCACTCAAGGAGCTTCCAAATGAAATACAGACCCTCAGTAATAGAGTAAAATGAGGAGAAGAATTTCAGAAAGTGAAGACAAGACTTTTGAACTGTCTCAAATATTCAAAGAGGCAGAAAAAAACCAAAATATTACCTGAGAGAGTTATTGGATCATTTCAAAAGATCAAACATGGAAATTATAGGAATTACAAAAGGACAAGAGAATGGTCCTAAAGTCACAAATTATCTACCCCAAGACATTATGCTAGAGAATTTCTCAAGCATTGTTAGAGACACAGAAATTCAGATATTAGATAGTTTCAGAATCCCAGCATGGTTCAATCCTAACAAAGCATCTCTGAAACATATTGTAATGAACTTTGCCAAAGTTTAATATGAGGGAGAAAATTCTGCAAGCAGCCAGACATAAGCAAAATCTTACCTAGAAAGGGGAAAATATCAGGATGACTGCAGATCTTTCAGAAGAAACTTTTCAAACCAGAATAGGATGGTTATTGACTTTTAACTTTCTTAACCAAAACAATTTTCACCCCAGGATCCTTTATCTTGCTAAAGTGAGTTTCATTTGTGATGGAGAAAGCAAATATTTTACTGAGTTCCAAATGTTGATGAAATTTGCCATAATCAGACTAGCTCTGCAGGAAGTAGTAAGACCCATTCTTCATAATGACCAACATGATGGTCCACCACCATAGACCAAAGTAAACACATCCAGCAATTAAAGAACAAAGTCTAGTTTCCACAATAGTGAAAGGAATAAAAACAAGCTCCAGAACTCTGAGAAACAAGATGACCAAAACTCTACCATATCTATCTATTCTCTTAATAGATGTGAATGATTTGAATTCTCCTCTCAAGAAGCACAGGCTGGCTGAATAGACTCAAAAGCTCAGGCCAGATAGCTCCTGTCTCCAAGAAACATAATTAACCTAAAAGGATAAAACAAAGCTCAGGGTGAAGGAATGGAAAACAGTAACCTGTGCAAGAAATCAGAAGAAAACAGGAGTTTCAATCTTATTTGCAGATACAATTGGATTTAAACCAACAAAAATAAGGAAAGACAAGGATGGACACTACATATCTGTCAGCGGAAGCACATTACATGAAGGGATTTCAGTAATTAACATTTACACACCCTACCTGAACGCCCATTGTCTTACAAAACAAATCCTAAGTGATATGAATGATACGATATCTTCGTGCACCATAATAGTGGGAGCTTTTAGCAATCCTTTGGCAGTACTAGGAAAAATCCTACAAGCAGAAACTAAAAGAAGAAATAATGGACTTTAACACCATCCCAGAACAAATAGACTTAACAGACATATACAGAACATTTCATACTGACAAAATAGAATACACATTCTCCTCATCAGCACATGGATCATCCTCCAAAAGTGATCATATCTTAAGACACAAGTCTAACTTCAACAAATTCAAAAGAATATAAATTATTCCTTGTATCTTCTCAGACCATAATGGAATAAATGTTGAACTAAACAGCAACAGAGATCTTCAGACTCAAAGACAGTCATGGAAACTAAATAACCTTACACTGAATGACAGCTGATTAAAAGGTGAGATTAAAAAGAAAATAATTATATTTCTGGAATAAAACTATAATGAAGCCACAAACTATCAAAACCTATGGAATATGGCAAAGGCAGTGCTAAAAGCAAAATTCATAGCATTAGCTACCTTTAATAACAAAACAGAAAAAGGAGCAAGTCAACAATCTAATGGACCATCTCAAGCAAGTGGAAAAGGAAGAGCAATCCCAACCCAAACACAGCAGAAGGAAAGAAACAATCAAAATTTGAGCAGAATTAAATACAATAAAGAATAAAAGAATCATTCAGATGATAGGGGGGGAAAATTGTTTATTTGAAAAGATTAATAAATTGATAAACTTTTAACCAGACTAACCAGAAACAGAAAAGTAAGGTCTCTAATAACTTCAATCATAAATGATAAAGGGGAAAGTCCCACAGAAATACAAAAAATTCTCAATGACTACTACCAAAAACTCTATACCAAAAAATATGAAAATGTTGAGGAAAAGTACCAATACATGGAAACACACCAGAAAAGCCCTGGACCAGATAGTTGTATGCCAGAATTCTATCAAACTTTAAAAGTGGAACTAGTTCGTACCTTGCATAATCTATTCCAAATCATAGAAAAGAAAGGAATCCTAGGAAACAGAATACAGTGACACATTAAAAACGTTATGCACCATGATCAAGTGGGTTTTATCCCAGAAACTTAAGGATGCTTTAACATACATAAGTTCATAAATATAATTCACCACAAAAATAAAATCAATAAAAAGACCATATGATTTTCTCAATTGATGCAGAAAAGGGTTTTGATAATATCTAGCATCCTTTCTTGATAAGAACACATAAGAAAATAGGCTTAGGTGGGACATTTCTTAAACTGACAGAGGCCATCTACAACAAGCCAACAAACAATATCATATTGAGAGAAGTAAAAGTGAAATCATTTTCACTCAGATCCGGAACTAGATAAGAGTGCCCATTGTCTCCACTGCTATTCAACATAGTGCCCGAAGTCCTAGCCAATTGAATCAGACAAGAGAAGGAGATCAAAGGTATTCAAGTGGGCACAGAGGAGGTCAAACTCTCACTCTTTGTGGAAGACATGATCTTACATATGGAAAACCCCAGGGACTCAAATACAAAGCTCTTAGAAGTGATCAAGAAATATAGCAGCTTCTCAGGATATAAAATCAATGCTCAGAAATCAGTAGCCTTTATATATGCCAATAACAGTCAAGCCAAGAATAAAGTCAAGGACTCTATGCCTTTTACAGTAGTTCCAAAGAAGATTAAATACTTAGGAATATATCTAAAACAAGATGTGA
This sequence comes from Galagoides demidoff, assembly GCA_963574575.1. NCBI lineage: Eukaryota > Metazoa > Chordata > Mammalia > Primates > Galagidae > Galagoides > Galagoides demidoff. Next base: position 11,686 of record CAUYQV010007426.1, read on the forward strand.
AAGATCTCTATAAAGAGAACTATGAACTCTTAGAAGAGAAATAGTAGAAGACATTAACAAATGGACGAACATACCATGCATATGGCTGGGAAGAATCAACATTGGTAAAATGTTCATACTACCCAAAGCAATCTACAGATTTAATGCAATCGTCATAAAAGCATCAATGTTATACTTTGAAGAACTTGAAAAAATAGTACTTTGTTTCATACGGAACAATAAAAAAGACAAACAGCCAATAAAATTCTTAGAAATAATATCCAACCTGGAGGCATCACATTATCAGACTTCAGAGTATACTACAAATCTATAGTGATCAAAACAGCAAGGTACTGATACAAAAATGGATACAAAGATTTATGGACTAGCATAAAGAACATAGAGATGAACCCAGGTACATATCATCATCTGATCTTTGATAAGCCTAACAAAAGCATACACTGGGGGGAAAAATCCCTATTTAACAAATGGTGCTGGGAGAAGTGGTTAACCACATACAGAAGACTGAAACTGGACTCGGACCTCTCACCACTGACAAAAATTTATTCTTGATGGATAAATGATTTAAAGGTAAGACACAAAAGAATAAAAATTGTGGAAGACGGTGTGGTAAAAATGCTGAAAATAATTGGCATGAGAAAAGATTTTGTGAGGGAGACACCACTGGAAATTGCAGCAATGCCAACAATAAATAACAGGGATTTGATCAAACTAAAAAGCTTCCACACAGCTAAGGGTACCACAACCAAGGTAAACAGACAGCCTTTGAAATGGTAGAAGATTTTTGCATGTTATGAATCTGACAAAGGCCTGATAACTAGAATCTAAAGAGAACTGAAATTAACCAATAAGAATAGAGCAAACAACCCCATTTCTAAGTCAGCAAGAGACTTGAACAGAAATTTCTCTGAAGAAGACAGAGGAACAGCCAACAAACACATGAAAAAATGCTCATTGTCTTTAATCATCAGAGAAATGCAAATCAAAACCACTCTGACATATCCCCTAACTCCAGTGAAATTAGCCCACAACAAAGTCCCAAATTTGAAGATGCTGGTGTGGATGTGGAGAGAAGGGAACACTTCTACACTTCTGGTGGGATTGCAAACTAATACAACCTTTATGGAAAGAAGTATGACGAATTTTCAAAGTACTAAGAGTTGAACTCTCATTTGATCCCACAATCCCATTACCACTACTACCCAGAAGAACAAAAATCATTTTTACCACAAAGACATGTGAAAACTGAATAAAAAACACTGAAAGTTTATTATAGCTCAATTCATAATTGCCAAGTCCTGGAAGCAATCTAAATGCCCATCAACCCATGATGCATTAAACTGTGGCATATGTATACCATGGAGTATTATTCAGCCATAAGAAAAGATGGAGACTTTACATCTTTTATGTTTTCCTGGATGGAGTTGAAATATATTCTTCTTATTAAACTATCTCAAGAATGGAAAAATAAATCCAATGTACTTAATACAAATATGAAACCAATATATAAACAATTACTTGCTCATATAAATGATAAAACACAAATATAGTCTAACAAGGGGAAAGAGAGAAAGGGGAGGGAGTGAGCAACTGGATGGTGGATGGAGGGTTATTAGTAGGATCTCACCTATAAATGTGCACAAGGTGAAGGATTCTTCCACATCTTGAACTTTATCTAAGAAGTGAGAACAATGTAACCTTAAAATTTATACCCTCATATTAATTTGCAAAAAAAAAAAAATAGAATCATGCATACAAATGAAAATCAAAGAAAGCTTAAAATAGTTCAAAAGTCAAAAATAAGGCATGTAGAGTATCTAAAATATACCAATAATTATGTACACACATTCATGCAAATTACTTATATTAAATGTTATCGACTGAAAACTGAAAAATTATTATTTTTATTACTCATAAAATGTTACAAAAACTAACTTTGTTAGATCAAGAAGTTAGCATTTATACATTACATTTCGAATTGTATAAAATAAACTAACATGATATTTTTACTTACATTTTGAAACATTAATATCATTAAAAAAGAAAATGGTAAGTACATATACGCTTTATAGTATTTGAATCAAAGATTTAAGTTACGTTAAAATGGAATATTTTTAAAAATCATGCTGATTCAATTGTAAGAGAAAGCTAATTCAGACAGAAAGAAAGAATGTACATAAATTCATTAATCAACAAGTTAAAAATAAAACTGCAATCCAAATGAAATAAAACTGAATAAATTATTCTTAACATTTGAGGCAGGTATAGATTACTTAGGACAGAGATAAAATGTTGAACTTATACATATAGCTAGAAAACATATCTTTGCAAAATTAAATTTGTTCTTCAAATGTATTTCTTTATTATTTTTGATTTATTTGTTAATCAAAGATAAAATGAATGGGGCAAACCAATAAATAACATGAAAAAATATAGACATAAAGAATTAAGATAAACTGTGTTAAAATCTATTTAAAGAAACATAAGTATATATTACAAACATTGTGACAAAAGATATATCTTAGTAACTGAGGAATCAGAACATATAATAACAGGAATATAATATTTAAGATAAAATAAAATCTACAAATAACATACACTATGGTGTCTAATAAAAATAGTTTCCAGACATACATTAATACTTTGTCTCTGAAATTCTTAAAAAGCAATAAAAATTATAAATATTACTAGTTAAACTAAAGGCCTCTTTGTTAGCCATACATAGGAAGAGCATGAAAGTTATAACCTCCATCTTGACTGTAAGAAAAAGATGAACAAATTAAAAATCAACAACCCAGGATGTATCAGAGCCCTGAAATTGCACATCAGATCAGCCCCAGAATCTGGAGAGCCAGGCTATTCCAGAAAGACAATCAGATCTGCCTACCTAGAGGGACACCAAGGGAGTCCAACTTGTAAGAACACTTTATCAGTAATTGTGATGAATTTCAATATACCGACTGAATTGACTGAATTAAAATGAAAGTAAGAAACTCCTAGAGTTTTGATGGGTGGCTCAGAATTTATGGATTTTACTTCCAGAAACTCCACCTGGTTTTCATAGTGAGGATCCCCTGAAGGTCACCCAAAGTTCTGTCTGGGGTCAATGCTCTTAGAAGGTAAAACTAGTCTAAATGTATATGAAACTAACAACAGTGTCCAAGCATGTGACATAAATACTGATAGTAGTGAAAGGAGGTATAAAGAAATCTACTATTGGAGTTTGAGACTCACCATAGCCCTTTTCAGGATTAATAGATAAGACAATTTCTGGAGACCTGCCCTGGGGACAGGGTCCCTTAAGACCTGTGGAGCTGGTGGCAATCAACCTAAGTAAATTTAAAAACCAAGAGAGACAAAAAGACAAGACATACAGAACAGAATATTCAAAGTTGGGAGCACAAGGACCACCACTAGCTTGTGGGGTTCACAGTGGTGGCACCCAAGTGTTTCTTCCACTCAGTTTTTATTGAAAGCTATTTGCTCATTTAACCCAGAGGGTAAGCTGAGTAAGGGAACAAAGACGTCAGCTTTTTCCCTGAGCAAGCATATTCTATTGTTTCTATAATCATTACCTTTAAGGGTCTGAGCGGTCTTGAAAAATCCAGAATGTGAGCCTTGTGTGGAGATTGCCTCCTGCCTGTGGTCACACAGACGGATTCTTGGGGTGGGGGGTGTTATTCCCACTAGTTCACTGTGGAGTAAAATACCACTGGTGTCACTCTCCTCTGAACAATCAATGGGACAGAGGAATTTTCCTCTGATCTCCACCACAAAGGTTCTTCCTCTGTGGTAAAGGATATAAGCTCTCTTATCCATATCTCAGGGCTTGAGCTGTTCTCTTGATCTGTGCCCTTGGCAAATCCAAATCTCCACAATAGGCATTTGCTTGGACTATCAACTGGGGAGGAAAAGCCTAATTAATATTTCTTGCCAGGCCTTGTACACAGCTTCCTCAGTGGCCATTGTTTCCAGAGTGTTTCAGAGTGTTCAGAGACCTAGCAGGGGTGTTTGCAAGCTATATCCCCTACAAGCCAGGCTTCTAGGAAAAGCAGGAAACTTGCTCAAACAAGAAATTTAGTGGCTGGTTTAAAGGTAAACTAGCTGAACTTTCTTTATTCTGTCTTGCTCAGTTTATTTCTTTATTTTTCCCTCTGTCTGGGGTGTTTCCCCTTGCTAAGAATGGGGTCTTTGGTCCCCATTCTGCCTGGAACAATAATTGACAGATAAGATAGATAGCTGAAGGTGACAGCACCATTAACTAAATGCATTTAATTGACATTTATAGAGTACTCCATTCAACAACATCAGAGCAAAAATTCTTCTCAAATTTGCATGAAATATCCACCAAAGCAGACTACATTCTATGCCATAAAACACTCCATAACTAGTTTAAAATAATATGAGTGACACCCACAGCTCAGTGGGTAGGGTGGCCAGCCACATGCACTGAGGCTGGCAGATTTGAATCTGGCCCAGGCCAGCTAAAACAACAATGACAACTGCAACAACAACAACAAAAATAGCCAAATATTGTGGTGGGTGCCTGTAGTCCCAACTACTTGGGAGGCTGAGGCAAGAGAAACGCTTAAGCCCAAGAGTTGGAGGTTGCTGTGAGCTGTGATGCCAGGATACTCTAGTCAGGGCAACAGCTTGAGACTCTCAAAAAATAAATAAATAGATAGATAAATTAATAAATAAATAATATGAAGCATAATATCATCTCTGATCACTGATTTAAACTATATCTCTGATCTCTGATTTAAACTATAAGTCAGTAAGGAAAGATACCAGGAAAACCTCTAAATATGTAGAAATCAAACCACTCCCTCTTACTTAACATGTTAGACAGAGAAGTCTTAAAAACAAAACATTTTGAAGCAAATGAAAATATAATATACTAAAATTGTGAGATGCACTAAAAGTAATACTTAGAAGCAAATATATAGCTGTAATTGCATATGCTGTAGAAGAAGAAATCTAAAATCAATTACTATACTGCCAATATAGCCACCTTAGGAAATTAGAGAAAGAAATTTATGCCTAAAGCAAGCAGATGAAAAGGATTAACAAAAATAGGAGCATAAATCAATAAAATCAAAAATTAGAATCTGCAGAAAAAAAATCAATGGAGTCAAAAGGTTTTTTAATGAAAAGATCAATACAACTGATAAACTCCTATGTAGGCTAACAAAAATAAGAAGACAGAATACACAAATTACCAAGATTGAAATGAAAAGGAAGTGATAACTACAGGTCCTATGGACTTTAAAAGTATAATGAAGAAATACTACAAATAATTCTATTCTTATAATATGAATAGATTATTTGGAAAAGAAAAAATTATTTGGAAGATACGAATGACTCAAAGTCACACAAAAAGAATTATATAATCTCAATAGACCTGTAGATCAGTAATTAACAGCTTTTCAGAACTGAGATGACAAGGCCTAGAAGTTGTACTAGTGAACTGTACCAAATATTCAGAAAAGAAGTGATGTTAATTCATAATCTATTTCTAAAAATAGAAACGGTGACAGTTTCTAACTCATAGATCAGAATGATCCATTTGGCATGAATTATAGTTGGAGAATTCGCTATGACTATATTTAGCTTAATATAAGCTATAAACTATTTCTTTATTTACATAAAGAAATATTTATAGATATGTATATATACACACAAGAATCTTCTTTCATTAGCTGGGAAAGCCTAGAAGTAAAGACATCCAGAGTCAATGACAACATCCAGGGACCACGCACCACTGGTTTCTGAAGATGGTATCTTGGTGACCGGATGGGACACCAAAGTGGAGATGTTCAGGCCAGGTTTACTAAAAAGGGATGGCAAGCAGCCTGGGCGGGCCAAAGATGGGATCTGCACCCCAGAGACAGTTAGAGATGCCTTTAATATGGGACCACAGGCACTGGGAAAATTTCACAGCTTGCCTGGAGGTCCTTTGGTGTGAACTTCAGTGGTGGGGCTAACTAGGTCCTTTGTGTCTTGTCTTAGGAGAGGCCTGTGAGAATGCATTTCCTGCCAGTATTCCGCTGTCCCTTACACAGGCTTGTTAGGATGGAAAGCTCGGCAGGTACCTACAGGTCAAAACAGATTTTTTCCAGACTGAGATTAGGATATGAAACTGTAAAATGCATTTTATCTTCTTAGACAAAGAGGAGTTAGAAGGTGAAAGAGAATTGGAAAAGAGAGAGAGAAAGAGAAGGGAAATGGCACCGTATCTCAAAGAAAGGAAGAATGCTGCACTGAGGTTCAGAGGCGGCTAAATGTAAGGGGCATAGAGAGAAAAAAAGTAATGGTCACCCAGTTCATAGGGAATCAGGAATCTGGCCAACCACGCCTTCTGCCTTCCTAGCAGCTGGGGGACGAGCAGCAGCCGTTTTGCTGCTGCAGACACTTTTCCTAGTGTCTTTGGTCCTGTTGATTCTGCCCTCCAGATATGATTCTGGCTGGTCCAGATGAGATGCTCACACCCTATTGCTCCTCCAGGGACGATTAACAGACTCTAAGAGACAAGGAGCTGGTGAATATACAGAGAAAGATTTACATTTCCTTTCTGTCTGCTCTCTTCAGGGGTGCCTGCTACCAAGAGAGGGCAGCTTGAGTTTAGTTCTTATTGAAAAAAATATGTGTTAATAATTTTTCTGTCATTTCACTATCAAGACCAACCATCCTTTCAAGCTAATGTCATAAACTTTACAAAATTCAACAAAAAACATTTAACAGAGTGTAGAAGTTAAATCAGATCTGCCCTGTGTGAGCATTGCTAAGGGTTTAGCTTAATCATTAAACAACAACAAAAATTTTTCAGTTGAGTATAAATGAGTATGCTACTGAAAGACAGAATGAGAAGAGGAGGTTTAAGGTTATGCCTTTTAAAACATATCTGTACTGATGAAGCTTCCTCTCTTCTTCAACCAGTATCTGATTTTAAAAGGAGTGGCATCTTCTTATGGAATTTGGCAAACTAGGAACAGCCCTTGCTTCGATAAAGGAGCTGGGATTCTTGAATAGAGTTGGGTTAAGATTGTTTGGGTGAGACAAGATTTTCTTCAAAATATAAGAATGGCAACTTAGACATTCAATTAGCAACCATGATGTATTTTCAACTCTATTTTTTGTTCTTTCCCTGAAAAACTATTAATAATTATGTTAACATTTCTTCTCAGAATTTGGCACCAAATTGAAATTTCTTTTATATATATATATATACACAAAAACACATGCATACATACATATATATACACAAACACATGCATATATATATATACACAAACACATGCATACATATATATACACAAACACATGTATACATACATATATATACACAAACACATGCATACAGTCATATATATACAAGCACATGCATCCATCCATATATATACAAACACATGCATACATCATACATATATATATATACAAACACATGCATACGTACATATATATTTGGTAATTACAAAATAATACATACACATGGTTATTTATGTTTCCAAATTCAATTACTTAACAAATCAAATAAGATCTGTATTACTTTTGTGTCAAAATATGAATTTTTATAATTTTTTAATTTTGCCTAGGATGATAGTTACTTTAATGCTTTAAAAAGACATCACATAAACATATTGACACCAAATTATATTTTTCCAAACATAATCCAGAAGTTCTTGAGAAGATTATTTAAGCACCACACATTGGGCATGTTTGTGTATATTGAAAAGAGTTACAACGAGAGCTATTAGCAATAGAATTTTTAAAACTGACTTTCTAGTTGTCGCTAATTATATTCTTCCAAACTGCTTAGTTAAAACAGAGTTTTCTAAAAATTCAAAAAAAGTTTTCAAAAGTTTAGTAAAACTAATATTGTGTTAGCTCAATAAATAAATAAAATGCATTTTTCTATAAAGACTATGTTAGAAGAATTACGGATCATGTAAATATTGATTTTTACAGGCTCTTTTACCTACCTTTGTCTAATCCTAAAATTATCTGCTAAACAATTCTGTAGATTTTAATTATTGCAATATAGGCTTTATTTTTTTTAACTAAACTCATCTATAAACATTTAATCAAACTTTAGTTTTCAGGCTTTAAACTTACGTTTAAAAGAGTAGACCATAAAGAAACAAAAAAATGTGAAGTTCCATGAAAATTCCAAGTCCCTTTTACACTTTTCTTTTCATATATATATGAAATATGCTATATATAACTAAGAGATCCACATAGAAGCTCTCGAGTTCAACTAGTGTCTTACAAAAATGAAAAGAAAAGATTGCCTGTTTTGTAAGCCTCTGTTATTCAGGTCTGTGTCATCTCTTTTATCATATAAGATATAGAAAAAGCTTCTAACAATTTTTGTACTAGACATATAGCAAAGAGATTGTTAGACCTATATGGAAAAGAAAAAAAAACCCAAAGTCAATTTATTTTGGAAATTTTAAAACTATAAGTACATCAAATGCAATACGTATTTACGGATTTGTTAATCTTATAGCTCTAATATCTTCATTATATTACATATTTGTCATAAAATGATAGCTCTATTCTGCATCAGAGCCATTTTTCTACAAAAATAAATAAATAAATAAACCAGAAATAAGAATGCATTATTTGGTTGAGTACAATAGTTTATGCTATGGAGTAGGGTAATATTCCAGTCTCTAAAGAATAATTTCCTAGCTCTGAAGTAAAAGAAAATAAGCTACTTTAGATAAGCAAATAATAAATAGGTTTTTACTCTCTTATTCTTTAAGCATATAACGAATCTCAAAAGTTACTAGCAACCACTAGTAAAATTCAAATTAATCTTTGCTTATAGAAATGGAAAATGAAGTTTTGAAGCAGAAATGTTTAAAATAAGCATAGAAATTACAGGAGTTTACTGCAATGCAGAGAGACAAAAGGAGGCAATTGCTAAAAAATACTTGCAGAAAATAATTTTCCTTTATGCAAGTTCTACTTTCTAAGTAGCAGAGTTGTGTTTGTTCTGTTTGGACCCTTCAAAGCACAGGTTCTGTGGTGCCTGTGGACCTGATACTTAGCTGTCCAGGAGAATGTGAAGGACCAGAGATAAGGGAAACATTTCCTTACTGAGTCACTGCCACATGGACGTGCTGAGAGTAAGTGATTCAGCCTGAGTCTTCATCACCTGCATGGAAATTTACTCAGAATTAGGCTCTAGTGTCAGGCAACCACCCCAATCTATACCTTACTTACTCTCCTGTTCAACCAGACCTTTGGCTTCTTGTCTCTTTGAGCTTTGAAAAATCGGTGTTTCCTCTATGATGTTCTAAAGTGCTCTTCTCAGACTAGTCTACCTTCCAGTCTGCTCCTGCCACCAATCAAATGGGGAAGCAGGGTGTCAGCAACAGTTTTATAGTGTCCTGTGTTGATTAGGTTAAAATACATGCAAGACCTTTATCTGATATTAACTATCTGGTATTAATTATAGATACTCATCAAGTACAAAGGAAAGAAAATTACCTGCCCACGGTCTCTATTCTGTGAACATTTTATTTCTTACTGTTAGGAAAATAAACAGAGCTGTATAGAAAGATTAATCTTGTCATGCTTTGGCCAGAATTGTGGGAGCTGTGATGTAGAAGACCCCTGTGATCCATGGAGCTTGAGTGAAGCGTTAGATACCAGAGCCTACATAGCCTTTGTGGGACTGCTAACTGTGGTTAATGAATTCTGGACTGACAATATAGGGAAGCACATTTGAACAACAACATATCACACATGATAGCACCTTCTTGATTGAGTGATATAGCTCTTAGGGGGATTCTCTCAGAAGTGACCAGATCAAAACCTCAGTCCTCAGCCAGACACAGTGACTTACACCTGTAATTCTAACACTCTGGGAGGCTGATGGAGGAAGATTGAGCCCAGGAGTTCAAGAAAAGAGATGTTCTTCTATTATTTAATATTTCTACTAAACGTAGAAATATTAGTCAGGTGTCACGGTTCATGCTTGTAGTCTCAGCTACTTGGGAGGCTGAAGCAGGAGGATTGCTTGAGCCTAGAAGTTTGAGACTGCAGTGAGTTATGACAACAGCACTACGTTCTAACCTGCACAACAGAATGAGATTCTATCTCAAAAACAACAACAACAAAACAGAAAACAAACAATAAAAACCTGACTGCTTTGGTAACTAATTTAAAAGTACATACATTCTGTTTAAATGTTTGCATTCAGTGCTGTAAATGTCCCTCTGGCTCAGCTTTTACTGAAACCCACAAGTTTAGATGAATTATATGTTCATTTTCCTTGAGATTCAATATTTTTAAGTTAACTCATCAAACTTCTTCTTTGACTAGTGTTATTGAGAATAGTGCCTACAAATTTCTGAGTATTTTAAATATACTAGCTATTTTATTAATAATTTATAGTTTAAGATTATTGTGATTTGAGAACTTTGTATGTGATCTCTATTTTTGCAAATATGTTAAACTATGTTTTATGTCACAGAATGTAGTGTGTGTTGATGAATATCTGATATGAACCCAAGAAGAATGTCTGCCGTTGTTTAATAAAGTAGTCTATAAACATCAATTAGATACAGGTGATTAATGATGCTTTAAAGTTCAACTATATCCTTATCGATTTTCTGCCTGTGGAAATGTCCATTTCTGACAGAGAGGTGTTGATGATGCTAATATGGTAGTGGAATGATCCTTGCTCTGAAGTCAATTTTGTCTGTAGTTAAAATAGCCACTCCCACTTTCTTTTCATCAACATTAGTAGGTATATCTTTCTCCATTCCATTATTTTTAATCTATGTGTCTTTGTAAAGTGTGTTTCTTGTGGACATCACATAATTGGGTCTTAGTTTTTTTTTTTTCAACCCATTCTGAAAGAATCTCTTTTTGTTGGTATTGATGTGGTGCATGTATATCTCCTATATTTGTTACTGTCTGTTAGCATTGCTGCTCTTGTTTTTAACCTTTTTGTTTTGTCATCCACTTTTTTCTTGCCTTCTCTAGTTTAAATTATTATATATGATTCCACTTTTCTCTTTTTAAAATGTCAACTGTACTAACTTTAATTATTTTTGTTTATGAAAGTTGCTCATAACTGAGGTATTCATTTACAATTAATCCAAGTCTTTCAAATAGCCTTATACCACTTCACTAGTAGTGATAGTACTTTAAGAATATAGTACTCCCAATGCCTCCCTTTCAACCCTTATATAATTGCTGCCATTCATTTCATTTTCTATAAGGTATTACCACTGAATATGTGGTTTCTACAATTATTTTTAAAAATTATTATCTGATTAATCAACTAAGAATAAAAAAAGCAAAAGATGTTATTTTACTGCCTTTATTTCTTCTCTAATGCTCTTTCTTTCTTCATGTAGATTTGAATATCTGACCTATATTCTTTACCATCTTTCTGAAAAAAGTCCTATTATTTCTGGCAAGGAAAGTCTACTGGAAACAATTTCCTTATTTCTTGCATATCTAGAAAACTGTTTCTTTCAAATTTGTTTTTGTATTTTAGGATTCATTGAGGATACCAAGAATTACATTACACTGATTGCATTTGTTAGATAAAATTCCTCTTATAATTGTGTCCTGCCCCCAAGTGGTGTGCTGTACACCATGAAGCCACATCCCACTCCCTCCACCCCTTTCCCAATTTTTTTATTCCCCTGTCCCCTCCTTGTATTGGCTAGTCTACTGCCTTCATATTAGAATAGAATACATTGGATTCCTATTTTTCCACTCTTGAGATGCATTAAAGAAAAATGTGTTCCACCTCCATTTGGGTTAAAACAAAAGATGCAAAGTCTTCATCCTTTTTAGTGGCTGAATGGTATACATCCTTTAATGGTATACTCATACCACAGCTTGTTAATCTATTCCTGGATTGGAGGAATTTAGGCTATTTCCACATTTTGGTGATTGTAAACTGAGCTGCAATAAACAGTCTGGTACAAATGTCCTTATGATAAAAGGAATTATTTTATTCAGGGTAGATGCCTAGTAATGGGATTGCAGTAATCTGTAGCATAGACATTTTAACAATGTTGATTCTTCCAAGCCACGTGCATATTATGTTCTTCTATTTGTTAATATCGTCTGCTATTTCTTTTCTTAGTGTTTCGTAATTTTCTTTGTAGTGATCCTTCACCCCTTTTGTTACATATATTCTTAGGTATTTCATTTTTTTAAGCTATACATACATTCCTAGTATTTCATTTTGTGAAGGGAATTGTGTGCTTGATTGACTTCTCATCTTGGCTGTTATTGGAATATACAAAGGCTACTGATTTGTGGGCATCAATTTTATATCCTGAGACACTGCTGTATTTTTTATCACTTCCAGGAGTCTTGGGGTTATCTAAGTATAAGATCATATCATTGGCAAAGAGCAAGAGTTTGATCTCCTCTGCCCCCATTTGGATGCCCTTTATTTCCTTCTCTTGCCTCATTGTATTGTCTAGAACTTCCAGCACTATGTTGAATAGTAGTGGCAATAGAGGACATCCTTGTCTGGATCCAGTTCTAAGTGGAAAAGCTTTCAGTTTTACTGTATTCAGTATAATATTATCTGTGGGTTTGTGGTAGATGGCTTCAATCAGATTCAGAAATGTGCCACCAACACCTATACTCTTAAGTGTTCTAATTAGAAAGAATGCTGCATTTTATCAAATGCTTTTTCTACATTTATTGAGAGGATCATATGATTTATTTTTGCTTCTGGTGAATTACATTTATGGACTTGCATAGGTTAAACCAGCCTTTCATCCCTGGGATTAAACTACTTGATTGTGCTGAATGATTTTTTAAATGTGTAGCTGTAATCTATTGGCTAGGATTTTATTGAGAATTTTTGCATTGATATTCATTAATGAAATTGGTCTAAAGTTCTTTTTTAGTTGGGTTTTTTCCTGATTTTGGTATCAGGGTGGTGTTTGCTTTATAGAACACATTGGGGATGATTTCTTTCTTCCCAATTTTTTGGATTAATTTCTGCAGTATGGGTATAAGCTCTTCTCTGAAGGTTTGTTAAAACTCTGGTGTGAAGCCAACTGGAGCAGGGAATTATTTTGTTATGAGATTTTTTATTGTTTCTTCCATCCCATTTCTTGAAATCAATCTTTCAAAAGATGTATTACTTCTTGATTATGTCTAGGGAGAGGGTATGATTCCAAGCATTGTTCCATTTCCTCCACATTGTCAAATTTCTGGGCCTAGAGTTTTTTGCAGTATTCAGAGATGATCTTTTGTATCTCTGTGGCATCTGTTGTTATTTTCCCTTTATTGTTTCTGATTAAAGTTATTAGAGATTTTACTTTTCTGTTTCTAGTTAATCTGTCCAAATGTTTATTGATTTTATTTTTTTCAATTTCATTAATCTATGATTTAATTTTTGTTATTTCTTTTCTTCTGCTGGGTTTGGGATTAAATTATTCTTATTTTTCCAATTCCATAAGGTGGTTCATGAGTTTGCTGATGCACTCTCTTTCTGTTTTTCTAATGTAGGCATCTAATATGATAAATTTCCCTCTGAAGAATGCTTTTGCTTTATCCCACAGATATGGGTAACTTGTGTCTCCATTGTTGTTAACATTGGAAACTGTTTAACAGTTTCCTCATTTATCTCTTCCTGAACCCAATTATCATTCAACATAAGGTTGTTTAATTTCTAGTCTTTGTGTTGTGATGAACATTTTAGCTGGAGTTGAGTCCTACTTTTATTGCCTTGTGGTCTGAGTAGATACAGGTATAATTACTATTCTTTTAATTTTGCTGAGGTTTGATTTGTATCCTAGGATGTGGTCAGTTTTGGAGTACATAGCACCATAGGCTAACAAGAAAAATGTATATTCCTTAGCTTTGGGATGGTGTTTTCTGTATATGTCTATTAATTTCATTTGTTATATGATCATATTTAAGTCCTTTCTATCTTTGTTTAGTTTCTGTTAGAGGATCTGTCCAGTTTTGTCAGAGGGGTGTTAAAATCCCCAACTATTATGGTATTATGGGATATCATATTGCATGGATCCATCAAGGTCTGTTTCATAAATCTGGGAGAATTTAAGTTGAGGGCATAAATAGTTAAAATTGAAATGTCTTCTTGTTTTACTGTTCCTTTGACCAGTATTTAAGTGTCTATCTTTGTCTTTCTTGACTTTAGTTGCTTTAAATCAACTTGTATCTGAAAATAAGATTTCAACCCCTCCTTTCTTCTGATTTCCATTCACTTGAATACTGTTTTCCACCTGTTAACTTTGAGTCTTGATTTGTCCTTCATAGCAATGTGTCTCTTGAAGACAGCATATAGCTGGCTTGTGGTTTTTTTATCCTGTCAGCCAGCCTATGCCTCTTCAGTGGCGAATTTAGTTCATTAACAGTTATTGAAAGAATTGATAAGTGTGGTGGAGTTCTATTCATCTTATTTCGTGAAAGTCCATTGTGTAGTTTTATCCTTTGAGCATTGTAGAAGCTAAGTTTTGACCTTTAGCTTCTGGGTGTTTACTTTGCTTGAGGTTCATTGTAGTAGTCAGTGTTGAGAGTAGGTCTAAGTATTTCCTGTAGACCTGGTCTTATTTTAGCAAATTCCCTCAGTGTTTGTATATCCAGAAAAGATTTGATTTCACCATAATTTTGGAGCTTAATTTAACCGGATACAGAATTCTAGGCTCAAAAAAAAATTTTTTTTTTAAGAATGCTAAAGGTAGATGATCATGCTTTTCTGACTTGGAAGATTTCAGTTGAAACGTCTGCTGTTGTCCTACTGGCTCTCTCTGTGGGTCAGTTGGCACTTACTCCTGGTTGCTTGCAGAATTTTTTATTCCATCTGGCCTTTGAACAGGTTTATCATAATGTATCTTGGAGAGGCTCTCTTAGAGTTGAGATGATCCAGGGTTCTATACCCGTCTGATTGGAGTGTGTTGGGGTCTTTAGTAAAACTTGGGAAGTTTTTATTTATGATAGCGTCCATTAGGGCTTCTATTCCTTTGAGATAATCTTCTTCCCCTTCAGGAATACCTCTTATTCATATGTTTTAACACTTCATGGTGTCTCATAGTTCTCTAAGTGCCTGTTCTGCTTTCACTCTTATTTTTCTAGCTCTTTAACTACCTGGGTTAACTGAAAACTTTATCCTCTGGCTCTGAGCTTCTTTGTTCTCCATGATCTAACCTATTTTTCATACTTTCTACTGTATCTTTACCTTCTCTTGTTGTTTCCTTCTTCCCTTAAGTTTTGCCATATCCTTTCTATATTCTAGATATCTCTCTTCTGGCTTTTGATTCTATCTTTCCATTTTCTTCTACATTCCTTTTATTATATTTATCATCCATAGGTTAAATTCCCTTTCTGTCAATTCCATTAATTCTTTATAGGTGAAGTCTTCTGCAGTACCTGCCTCCAGCGGAGGCAGGAGATCCTTTGCAGGAGTTCCTCTGCTTTGGCCTGAATTTTTATGTTGGTTCCTCCTCATGTGTTCTTGCTTCTTGTTCACTTCCTTGTTCTTCTTTTTCCTTCTCACTGCATCCTTTGTTTCAAATAGAAGTCCTTGCTCTTGATGAAAGTATGTTACAATATGTGACCAGGACACCAAGCAGTGCTGTGGATGTTTTAGGAGACAGAATAAACGGTGACCTTTATGGTCCTTATTCCAAACTTAGTTGCCTTCAGTGATCACCTTATTGTTTTCTTAGCATTTGGACCCTGCCATGTTGGGATCTTAAATCTCACAAAAATCCTTCAGGGGTAGGTCTTACAGTACCCCTTAACTCCAGTTCCTGTGGAGTGTGAGAGTCCCTCAGCCTGTCAAAAGAGTAGAGTTCTGATCCCAGCAGGCAGACTTAAGATGGTCGTGCTTTAAGGCCCTGCTAGGACCTTCTCACAACCTTCCCACAATGGCAACTCCCTAGCCTCCAAGACCTTCTCACAACCTTCCCACAATGGCAGCTACCTGGCCTTCAAGACCTTCTCAGTATGGCTGCCTCGCCAGCCACCAAACCTATGGGAAATCCACTGCAACTGACACTCAAATCTGGTTGCCATATAGTGGTTGAGTCTGCCCACACTTCTAAGCTTTCCACTCAACACACAGCTTCCCCCAGCAACTGAAAACTCCAGAAAGGCTTCCTCCCACCCCAGACCTCTGTAGAGGGCCTGGAAATCCCAGCCTAATCTTGTGATTTCCACCACTCTGTATCATATGCTGTATCCAACTCACCACCGACTCACTGTGCTCCTTGAGTTATGACTCTGGGTAAGTTCCCCATGCCATGTACGCTTGGGTTCTCTCTTTTGCCCCAGTCGTTCTAAGATAACTCAGTTGAGTAATCCTTCTGGTCTGCCATCTTGTTCTACCCCCTCTTTCACACTTTTAAAGTATAATTTCTCTGGATACAAAATTCTTATTTGGTGAGGGGGATTTTTTTGTTTGCTTGTTTTGTGTTTGCATTCAATGCTTTAAATATGCCTTCTTACTTGAACAATTTCTGAAGGGAAATTCTCTATAGATAATGTTTCTTCTACCCTCCACTGCCAACCTTCAACCTTTTCTCATTGTCTTTGATTTTCCGCCATTTCAATATTATTTGCTTATGTATATATATATATATTTTAATATTTATTTTGCTTTGTGCTCTGTGAGATTTCTGGATCTGCTGTTTGCTGCCCATCCTTAATTTTAGGAAATTATCACTTCTTATATTCATAAATATTTCTTCTGTCCTTTTTTCCATTTTTTGTTGATATTACCTTTTTCCAAATATGAGAGCTTTGTAATTGTTCTTTAATTCACCGATATTTTTTATGCAATTTTCATTCTTCTTTCTTATTGGTGTAGTGATTTAGATTTCTGAAATTTCTCTGTTATTCCTTCTTAGAATTCACTTTTCTACTTACATAATTGATTTATTTTTGCATTTTTTCTACTTTTCTTACATTAGGACCCTTAGCATATTTTGTCTTTAGTTGTTTTAAATTCTTCATCTGATAATCCCAACATCTCAACTATATCTGAGCCTGGTTCTTATGCTTACTTTCAAACTGTTGTTTGCCTTTTAGTATGCTTTAAATTATATGTTGGAAACCAGACATAATGCTCTAGTAAAAGAAGTAACTAGGGCTTTAGTGTGGGATTTTATGTTTGTCTGGTAGAGGTTAGACTGTATGTACTGCTTGCTATATCTGTAGGCATCAGGCTACAATTTCCTGTGGTATCTTTTTGAGTCCCCTGTTGTCCTTGAGGTTTCCTAAAGACTTTTTGAAACAAAATGGTCTAAGATGTCCAGTTTTTTCATTTCTGTTCCCTTATTACTCTTATAGTGAATCAGTGTCTCCAAACTGTGACAAATTTTCACATTTGCAAGTACTTGTTTTTTACCCTCCCCCATTCCAAACTGAGAAATAAAACTAGAGGGACCTGGAATTGGGCATTTTCTTACCTGTGTGTGGTGGGCTACAGATGGACACAGTTGGTTATTTTCCTTATTCAAGGTTAATAAGGATACAGCAAAAAACCAGTTGGTAGGCTCCATTAAAACCCTCAGGAAATTTGGCTCTGGTAAAATAGTTTCTTTTGAAGGAAAGTTCTATTAAGAAGGACAAAATGCTCTGGACATATTTCAAAATTCCCACTTTGGAAAGCAGTGAGCATAAGAGAATATTTCTTTGATCTTCATTATGAGAACCTGGTAGGGTTCCTGGAAGTAAACCTTGTAAAACTGTGAGGGCCCCATGGAGTTTTTAACTCTCAAACTTGCCCTCAGTGAGCATCTTTAAATTGTTAATTACCATCTAGATTTCCCTACCATGCTACTAGCTCCTGGAGTATTTACCACTCCTGGATACCTGCTCCAGTAAATTGTGATACTCTGCATTTACCTGTCTGGTTTTCTATTTTGGGTGCACAGATTTGTCCTCTGACATCAATTTTCTGAGGCATCTAAGGAGAGTCATTGATTTCTATTTTGTTTTGCCTTGTTCTTGGGTGGACAGGAATGATGACTTCCTAGTTCCTTATATGCTGGACACAAAAACAGAAGCTTAATTCATCAGGAAAATTAGGTCCTAATAAGTGCTTTGCACCAAACAACATATCAGACTCTTTCAAACCCAGTATTCCACTTTGTCACAACAACCATGTATTTAGATAAGGTTAATATTATTCTATAGTTTATGTGTGAGAAACTGAGTTAAGTAATGTGTTTACTCTAAAGCTAATGAGTAAATAAAACCCAGAAAATGCATGTAAGTTTTTCAAACTATGCCTGAACTCTTTATTTTAATGCCTTGTATTAACTATAAGGTTTCTTATTTTAATTTTATATTTAAATTTTTTTAATTAAAATTAATTTTATATTTAAAAATTTTTTAATTAAAAATTTTTAAATATAAGATATTGCACTGTTGCTAGGGCTGGGATGCAGTGCATCAAGATAGCTCAGTACAACCTCAAACTCCAGGGCTAAAGCCATCCTCTTGCCTCAGTCTCCCTAGTATCTGAGACCACAGATGAGCACCACCATGTCTGGTTAATTTTTCTATTTTTGTGAGATGAGGTCTTACTACTATGTTGTCAAGGCTGGGCTTAAACTCCTGGGCTCAAACAGTCCTCTTTCTTCAGCCTCCCAAAGTGCTAGAATTATAGGTGTGAACTAACATGCGTGGCCTACATTTTAATTTTATGGTGCTTTAACATCTGAAGGACTTCTGGCTTTGAGCAAGGACTGCCTTGCTTGGCATTAGCTAATTCATGGAGATAGTAATCATCATAATCACTTAGTTTAGAACACACCTTTAATATGCAAACCAATAGACCTATAACTGAGACGCCACCACCACCATCTTTCTCCTTTATCTAACTCTCACACAAAGAGCCAATTTTTCCCCTTCCTACTTCACTCCAGAGTTGAAAATTAGACAGATAAGGATGGCCCCTATAGCCCAATGCTTATCAAAATTGTTTCAACTAGCCAATCCCAAGCTTGATCAGTTACTCTCTCTGCCTTTTTGATTCCTTCTCAGGGAACCTCAATAAATGTCCTTGCCCACACTTCCCAGTGTCCCTTCTGCCTCTGGAACATGCATGGGCCTCCCATGTGGCTCTGCTGGGAGTAATGCTATGCATCCCATGACCTGTGAGTGATAAGTTCTTGTTGCCTGGGCATTGCTCTCTACTTCTCTGTCACCTGATTCAAGCATCCAATTAAAACAAAATTATGGCACAATTTAAAACATGCCTCTCTGTTGATATGAAACATCAAGACATACAAACATTGACTTTTTCCCATAGAAAGTGCAGAAGAATATTGTCTAAAGTGCTCATTGTTTAAGAAAGTTTAGCATTATTTTCTTTTTAATTGCTAAACTTAAGACTTTCTTATGCTTACTTCATAAGTAATTACTTCAAAAAACATTTGCAGAAAGTTTATCCTTCCATCTTTTGCCACCCTGGCAGACACTGTGTGATGGAGAGTTCAACTAATTAATTAAATCACAGGGACATCTACCCACTGCTGTTCACAGAGTCTAAGGCCCTGTGCCAGCACTGAGCAGAGCAAGGCAGCCCAGTCCCTCCTTCCTCCATTACTTTTGCTGTAATCTGGGCAAACTTTTCTGTGTTATGATGATTTCTGTAGAATGTGTAGGATATATGAAAGCAAAAAATGTGCTGCACTTCATTGTACAGTGAGAAAAGGGTCTCTACATGAAATATTTAATGAGATATTTTTCTGCCTTACATTTAGCTAGGAAAATTTTAAGGATTGCATTCTATCTGGCAAGGACAAAATGTAACAACTTCTAATTTAGAAAATGATCAAATTAAAAATTATATAAAACTGCCAAGTATAGCAGGGATAATTATACTGATAATTACACTGTGTTAAAGATATTAACTTGAAAATATAATGGAATTACTATTTCTGCCATCTCACAGATAACTGAGTTGAGCAGTTCCTGAGGCCTTCATACCAGAAGGGAGAAAGTCTTCCCATCGCTGTCCTTTGTTCTCTACTGACAATCATACAAATTCACTGCTATGACCTGGGGGAACTTATTTTCCCTCAATTTCCATCCCTTGCGTATTAACTTCCTCCCTCACCTTTCATATCCTCATGCCTGACATAGTAGGGTTTTTTGGTTAGAAAATTATAAATTGTTATTGCTTCAAAAATTATTTGCTCCATATTTATGGATACTTATTTGGAACACAACTGATATCATCATTCTTATCAACATATTTGGATAACTAGAACAAAGACTTCTAGGTATTTATTTATTTGTTTATTTAAGATACAGTCTCACTCTGGCTCAGTGCCTGTGTACCAAGGCGCCAGCCACGTACACCTAAGGTGGCAGGTTCGAATTCCCAGCCCAGGCCACCAGACAACAATGATGGCTGCAACCAAAAAATGGCCAGGCATTGTGGTGGGCGCCTGTGGTCCCAGCTACTTGGGAGGCTGAGACAGAAGACTTGCTTAAGCCCAGGAGTTGGAGGTTGCTATGAGCTGTGATGCCATGGCACTCTACCCAGGGGGATAACTTGAGGCTCCGTCTCAAAAAAAAAAAAAAAAGATATAGTCTCACTCTGTTACCCAGGCTACAGTGATATGGAGTCAGCCTAGATCACTATAACCTCAAACTCCTGGGGTCAAGTGATCCTCCTGTTTCAGCCTCATAAGCAGTTGAAACTATAGGTACCTGCCACAACTCTGGGTTAGTTTTTCTATTTTTAGTAGCGAGAGGATTTTGCTTGTGCTCTGGCTGGTCTTGAATTCCTGAGCTCAATCAATCTTGTGGTCTCAGCCTCCCTGGGTGCTGGGATTACAGGCTGCTGCCCAACTGCTCTAGGATTTTAGAAACAATAAAATCATATATCTTCATTAAAGATGAGAACTGGAAAGTATCTGTCCAGTATTAAGTGTTTTAAGGAGAAACACACACTCAGGGTCACGGATATGTCATGCATACCCCTGGAATTGTAGTGCTCCTTATATAACAATTTTAATCTTAAAGAAAATGAGTTCGATATTTAGTGATTTAAATATAATTTAATAAACATTTATTAAAATAATTTAAATGTATTGATAAAATACTAGATTGAAGTTAGAGGAAGCTGAGTTGTACATGAAGTTGAACTTGCCTCTCCTGATTCATATGAACTTGTCATACAAATAAAAGTACCCAGGTGTGGACAAAACTTAAAGGAGAGAGAGAGAAATAAGCACATCACATGCTATTTTATTTTATGACCACAGTTTCTTCCTTTTTCTTAGAAGCCAGTTGTAAGAGTTTCAAATCTATGAGCTAAGATGTCACTCAGCATGGTACTGTGAAGGATCAGAGAGCAGGGAGGGAACAGTGGCATTCTGAATCATGTGTATAATTGCAGTGTTATTTGTCACTTTGGGACCCCAGCTCAAAAGACATGATCCTGAAGGGCTTAGGATGGGTTTTACAGGATGCCAAATTTGCAATGCCATAACAAAATAGTTTTTCTTGGGCTAACCCCTGGTCCACACTCTCCTCCCTGGTTCTTTCCATTCAACACAGATATGTGTTCCATAATATTTGGGGTAAAATAAAAGTAAAAATATCTCTTTTGTCATATAGTTACTGCTTTTTTACTATTAAAATATGCACTCAGTAGATAGTATCATGCTCATTTTAACAAGTTTTAGGGGAAGGAGAAATGATTTAAAAGATATGTTCTGAGACTTTATGGTATCTTAAGTTGTTTATCAGGTATTTTCTAACTACTCTTTTGAATCCATGATAATAAAAACATGTGCTATTTGTCTGCAATTCTGTAGGGGTTACATGTGTACACCTACAAGAATGCTTCCCATTTTACTGTCCCTATATAGCAAGTCATTAGTGATCTTACTTCTGGGTGAGGCAACACAACCTTGCATGTGTGCATCTTGGGTCCTGCTATATGTATTCTTACCTAAATGTACTGAGTGAGGATTCATACTTGTTTTCAAGATTTGGTAAAGCTTACCATTATATTAAACCATTATTTTACTATCATCAATATCAGAATAATAGCAATATTTGCATAGAGTTTACTAGGTACCAGGCCCCAATACAAGGACTTTATGTATATTTAACAAATGAGTCCTCAAAACAATCCTGCAAGGTGGATGTGGTTGTTACCCCCACTCTACAGATTGGAAAGCTTTGTCACAGAAGCTCAGGTAACTTGCCAAAGGTCACATAGCAAGTAAGTAACAGGGCTGAAGGTCAGGGTGCAGGTTCACAACAGAACACAGCCACCCACAAACCAAACAGAAGGAGACGATATTGAAGTAATGGCCAAATTGTTCAGGTAAAAACACGACCTGAATATTATGCAGAAAAACATACCTAGAAGCTGACATTTTTAAACAATGATTCTTGGAGAAAAATATTTTCTACTTAAGTGTTTCATGTGTATTTTGTTTTCAAAGTACAAGATCTGATTTTCAGAGGATGTACAAGGTCTAAGCTGACAGTCTCTTGGGCTTAGCAGGAGGAATATAAAAAGATAAATATCCCAGTAACAAGGCTTGAAACAAGAAATGGAAGCAGAAGGGGACCACTGACTCTGAGAAGACCTAGGAAGCTAAGGAGGAGAGATACCATATTGACTGTTGATGTGAGAAGGAAAGGCCGCAGCCATCCTTCTGCAGATTAACAATGATTTTTCCATATCAGACGTTATCAAAGTCTCAAGTCTTGAATTCAATAAAAAATAGAACTGGTTTACAGGACAGCTTTCAAAACCAGTAGTAACTTCATTATTAACTGCTTATAACCACTACACCCACTTGTAAACCCAGACCAAAGTATCATGTCTTTCTCTCAGGCTACACACTGTGAACTGCATTCCATACACATGTTGTCTGATCCAACAGAGAAGCAAGGAGTAATTGAAATAATTTTAGACATGAATCACAAATAAGAGTGGAAAATGCAAATAAGGAGAAATAGTATTTAGGTTTTTCCATGAGTGAAGTTTACTGGAGTCCTTAGCTTTCTAAAAACGTTTTATTTTGGCAGATAGAATGGAGGGTTTTCTCCTAGAACAGAAGCAAACATTGCAGGACTGGTCCCTTCTGCAGAACCTGCTGATGAAGCTTCCGCTAAATGCGGACAACTACCCCAAAACAGACCAACGCCAACTCCCCAGAACACTTAAACCAAATATCTATTCTAATCCCAGAGTCTATTAACTTTTTTGTAAAGTCCTAAGAGTAAATATTTTAAGGTTTGAGGGTTATGTGTTGGTCTGTGTTGCAACTACTCACATTTGTATTGTACCAGAAAGCTTTAAAAGATAATAGGTAAACACATCGCCATGACTGTATTAAAGATAATTTAAAACTTTATTTACAAAAAAAGGTGGCAAACTGTTTGCTCCACTGGCCATAGCTTATTGATTTCTTTAATTATAAATTTAAAGGAAAATTTATAAATTAAAGATTATTTAAGAAAAATAAATAGTGTAAAGGGAAAGGACCAAGGTGAAACAATAAAGGTAAAACAAATAATTTATAGAAAGAAGTAAAGTTACTGAGATTCCAAACCCTAGCCTTAAAAAGGGGGGGGGGAGTGTCTATTTAGAAAATAGATATTACCAATGTAGCCATTGCTTTAAAATGTGCCATGTAAATATAAACACATCCTATCAGGAAAAAAAGAAATCACACATAAAATATACTACATCAATTCTAAAATAATATAATGATTACTAAAATGGAGATAAAGTAAATTCAATATAAATAGCAAGAAAAATGCATTAAACAATTGAAATTGAATTTAAAGGTTGTGAGAAATAGAAAGTGAGAAAGGTCACAAAGAAAAAGACTTCAAGGGGGATGGGCAGCAAACCTGGCCTGCTGAACCAGGACATCTGTAGGGCAGGGAAGAATATGATTACAAGGTAACTTAGGTAACCAATGACCAATAGAAAGAGACAATCAATGACCAATAGAAAGAGGCGATGCTTCCTAGAGGCTCAGACAGGCTAATGAAAAACTTGCAACCAATTTCAAGCAGAGAGTATTGACAACTGTGCAGGCCTTTGTCTCCATCTCTCTCAGCCCTTCTCTCCTTCCTGAGAGGGACCTGCTTGCAACTCTCTTTGGTAGTGCTCCAGCTTTCTCTTTCTTCTTCCTAAATAAAATCTCTCTTTGTTACACTGAAACTTGTGAAGGTTACTTTTGCTGTCTACTCTGGCTGCTTGTGCAGCTCCAGTTTTATTTTCTGTTTCCATTCGTTTTTACTTTCAATTACCACCATGCCTCAGTTGGACTTTCTAACTTAGCCAGTAGTCAAACCACATCAATTGGGTTTGGGCAGCCAGAATCCCTGAGTCCCCAGTAGAAGCAGCAACATACTTTTAATACCAGAAAGTCTGCACAGGTAATTAATTAAAGGAAATACTAAATTAAATAAACTTCCCAGTACTTATCAAAAGCAAACTTTTATATTAATATAATTCACAAAATGCTAACCCAGAGTCCACACACTTACACACTGTGATGAACACAGAGGTGCAGATACAGAGGGAACAGCCTTAAATCTGCTGGCACCAGGTGGAGGGCAGTGAGGGAGAAAAGAGAATAACATATTGAAACTATACAAAATACAGTTAAATTTAAACAAAATATATAATATTATATATTTAAGTATAAACAAAAGATTTATCCCAGCAACGTTTGCTGAAAAATACTGGAGTAGTACCTTCAATATGCCAGGGAAAACAATTTTAAAGTTAGCTTACTGTGCTAGGCCAAAATGGCTGTCAAGTCTGATGGCAAGGTGAATACATGTTCTTAGTTACTTAAAGACTTAGAATTTCCCTCGGTTCCATCCAAAACTTTTCACTACAACTCCCTCCCAGGGATTACTTCCTGTATGTATGTGTAAGAGGTATATAAGTGTGCATGAAGTCTGACACAAGCTCCCAAACTCATACTAGGAAAATGGCTGCATACTTCATAGCTGAATATCACCGAGGTCACCATTGAAGTCCTCCCCTTGGGGAGCTATGCACTGACTCCAGTGCCTAGTCCACCCCTCAGTGCAATTTTGGAGCTCTTCTTGGGGAATGGCATCAGAGCTGTTGTCATGTTACTCAAGATGTTTTCCTTTCAATCACTATTTCCTTTTTCTTTAGGTAAATAAAAAAAGTCATTGGGGGGGTAGATCAGCTGAATAGGGAGGGTGTTCTAACAGTTATTTGTTTACTGGCTAAAAACTTCCTCATAGTGCTATGTGAGGTGGCTCACTGTCTTGATGCAAAAGTCATGATTTGTTGGCCAGGACTTTTATTAAGATCTTCCAAACTGTTTCTCTACTGATGTTTACTAGGTCTGCTATCCAGGTGCCCACACACCCCAAAAAAATTGTATACACATTTTAAGAGAGGAAAGTACTGTATTAGAATTGTAACACTCAATATATTAATAACATTTGTTATCTTGTATATTGTGTCTTCTGTCATAATTGTAGAAGTCAAACGTGACTTGAATATTACATTTTGAATACAATATTTTTCCTTTTTTAAAATTTGCATACTTTTTTGGGACCTTTTATATATATGCATATATATGGCATAAAGGAAGATGGTACATCTCAGAATGGTATAAAGAAGGAGAGGAGGCCAGCCCGGGGATTAAGGATAGGCTTTATTTTAAAGGAGCAGAATGGAGTCTGACCAGGAGTCAGCCCCCCTCATACAGTTTCAAGGGACTTTTATTAGTGTAGTTGGAATGTGGGTGATGAGAGGTGAGGGAAGTCATATTTCCTGCAGAGTGAATGATGCTAGCTAAAATTATAAATGTGAAAAGAAATTTTAAAAGAATAAACTTGGATTAACCTTTGACATGTTACTATTTAGGTGGTGGAACTCTAACCATCTTGGATTATTTCCATGTAAATCTAATCAGACTTCTTCTTCCTGTAGTTATTGGTGTGTTTTCTACTGTTAATGGATTTAGACATTTTAGAAAATACCAGTGGACTGGCCATAGGACCCTCTATAAATGTTAAAGTATTAACTATATCAAGAAAAAGAAAATAATGCTAACTTAGATATGATAAGGAGGTGGTGAGTGGTGAGAGATATTCTGAGGAACCAAATAAATTTACAAGCTAAATACACTTAATTTTCATTAAACAACAAAAAGATAAAAACAACAAGAACAACAAAAATATATATATATGAATATGAAATTTGTATTTTTACCTTTCTTCATAGTTTTTGTTGTTACTGTTTTATGCTTCCTTTCACGAGTAGGCATTCCTGTAGAAGAAGAGAATTTAAAAATTTCTGAAAGTGCAGAATTAAAAGAAAACATTTTCTGATAAAGGCTTGCTCTCTCCTTCATAGGAGGCATCTTCTCACCTTATCCTCCATGGTGAACTGGGCAAACCATCACTGTCAGGCACTAATCCCATTCAGGAAACCTTCCTGCTTATGACTTAGGCACCTCCCAAGTACCCCACTTCTCAACAATGTTGCACTGGGGATTAGGTTGAACATGTGACATGGAGGGGGACACAAATATTCAGACCACAGCAGTCACCTTGATTTCCTCAATCTTTTTTTTTTTTATTAAATCATAGCAGTGTATATTAATACTATCATGAGGTACAGTGTACTATCTCTATATGCAATTTGAAATACTTTCATTCAACTGTGTATTTAGTTTTTTTAGGATGAAATGTTCTGTAGATGTTCATTAAATCCAAATGCTGAATGGTTAAATCTAAAATTAGTTTTTAGTTTAAATCTAAAATTTCTTTGCTAAGTTTCTTGTTGGAGGATTTATCTAACACTGCCAAAGGAGTATTAAAATCTCCAACTATGATGGAGCTGGGAGAAACCAAGTTGTTCATACCTATTAGAGTATCTTTTATAAATTGAGGTGCATTCTGGTTGGGTGCATAAATATTTGAAATCTCATCATATTGAGTATTACCCTTAACAAGTATAAAGTGTCCATCTTTATCCTTGCTTACTTTTGTTCATTTAAAGCCTATTGTATCTGTGAATAAAATTGCAAGACCTGCTTTTCTATTTTCCATTTGCTTGGAATATAAATGATAATCCCTTCACCCTGAGTTTCTATTTGTCTTTTAAGGTAAGATGGGATTCTTGTATGAAGCAGATATCTGGCCTGAGTTTTTAAATTTAGTCAGCCAGCCTGTGCCTCTTTAGAGGACAATTTAAGCCATTCACATTGATTGAGAATATTGACAAGCCTGGTATACTTTTGGGTATCGAGTTTTTTGAAAGTCCAGTGAACATCTTTAATCCTTTTACCACTGTGGAAGTTGGAATTTGATCAAAATTATCTGTGTGAGTTTACTTATGTGGTGAAGGATTGTGCTGGTCATTATGGAGGATATGTCTGAGAATATCCTGGATGGCTGGTTTAGTTATGGTCAATTTCTTTACCATGTGAATGTCATTAAAGTATTTAATTTCTTCCTCATAAATGAAACTCAGTTTAGCTGGATACAGGATCGTGGGTTGAAAGTTATTTTGTTTTAGGAGATTAAAAGTCAATGACCATCCTTTTCTAGTCTGAAAGGTTTCAGCAAAGTGATCTGCAGTCATTCTAATATTCTTCCCCTTGTAGGTTATAATTTTCTTACATCTGGCTGCTTTCAGAATTTTCTCTTTCATATTACCTTTATTGAAGTTAATTATGATGTGTTTGGGGGATGTCTTGTTCAGACTGAATTGCGCTGGGGTTCTGAAACTGTCTGTTATCTGAATTTCAGAATCTCTTGGCATTTCTGTAAAGTTCTCTTTCATAATTTCATGAAGAAGAGCTTCTGTGCTTTGTGAAACAACTTCGTCACCTTCAGGAATTCTTATAAGACAAATATTAGTTTTCTTCGAATTATCCCAGAGCTCTCTGAGAGAGTGGTCCATTTTTACTCTCCATTTCTCTTCATCCTTGAGGACTTGGGCACATTCAGAAGCTTTATCTTCAATGTCAGAGATCCTTTCTTCTGCCTGGTGCATTCTATTACAGAGGGATTCTACTATATTTTTGAGGGCTGCAACCTCTTGCATCAGTGTTTCAAAATCTTTGGTCATTTTATCTTTGAAATCATTGAATTCTTGAGACACTTTTTGAATAGTTTGAAATTCTAATTCCCTCCTTTCCTCCATTTTGTTAATCTTATTTGCTATCCAGATTCTGAACTCAATTTCTGTCATCTCAGCCATCTGTTTATGCATGGAGTCTTCAATTGAATCTGCCCAATCCTTGATCTACTCTGGTTATTCCCCTTACCAGAGTTTTTCCACTGATTCCGCCCCATGCTGAATTTGCACTGATTGGAGACCATCCCAAAATCATTTAGCCACTGGCTGCCACCGGAGAAGATGCTGGTTTCCTCTGGTTGCCTGGAGAGATAAGGCATGTCTGTCCGGAAAGCCTCAGGGGTGTGAGCCTTAGTTCTCCCTGTGGTGGTTGCTGCTCTTCCCCTGGGTACCTCCACACCAGTGCAGTTCTCTCTCAACTGTCTTCTTGCAGTTTTGGGGCAGCCAGGCCTGGGGTGCTGGGACTGCAGCAGGTAGATCAGTCCTGGATGTGCCCTGCTCAAGTGCCTTGGAGAGTCTGCCTAGTGGCAGCGGCCACACAGGGGAGTGGGGGTAGCTCCAGATTATCAGTCCTCTGGGTGCCTCACTAGGTGCCCAAGAGCAGCAGCCCAGCAGCTGCAGCCCACTGGGGGACTGCGCTGGTCAATCTGTTCTCCATGTGCCTCACTCAGGTGCCCAGGAGTGGCAGCCAAGTGTCAGCAGCCCTGCAGGGTGACTGTGCCTATCGTTCAGTCCTGGGTGTGCCCTGCTTGGGTGCCTGGGAGCAGTGGCTGAGTGACAACATGGGTTGATTGGTCCTGGGTGTGCCCCACTTGGGTGCCTGGGAGCTGCGGCCAAGCTGCAGCTGTGGGGGGTGGGGTGCAGGGAATGCGTGAGTGTATCAGTCCTTGGTGCGCCCCATTCGGGTGCCCTGGAGTGGCAGCCATGCAGGGGGACTGCAAGGGTCTATTATTTCATCACTGCTCGCTGCACCCCGCTCAGGTGCTCACGAGCTGCGGTGGAGGGGCAGCAGCCTCTGTGCGGTCTTTCAGTCCTCAGTGCCCCCACTTGGGTGCCCAGAGCACGGCCAAGTGGTAGCAGCCTCCTGGGGGGATGTGTGAGTTGATCAGTCCTCCGTATTCCCTGCTGGGGTGCCCGGGGAGCAGCGGCTGAATGGCAGTACTCCCAGGGGGACTGGATCTATCAGTCTTTGGTGCACCCCACTCGGGTGTCCAGGAGCTGTGGCCACTCTGTGCAGGTCGATCAGTCCTCGGTCTGCCCAGCTTGGATGCCCAGGAGTGGCGGGCAAGAGGCAGCAGCCACTTGGGGGGAGTGCACAGGTTGATCAGTCCTCAGTGCACCCAGTTCAGGTGCCGGAGGTTTGCAGCCGAGCTGCGGTACTGCAAGGGTCTATCACTTCTCAGTGTGCCCTGATCGGGTGCCCAGGAGTGGCTACCTAGAGGCAGTAGCCACACAGACGGGTGCGCTGGTCAATGAGTCCTGGGTACATCCTGCTCGGGTGCTCTGGAGTAGCGTCCCAGCGACAATAGCCACATGGGGGGAGGGTGACTGCGCGGGTCAATCAGCCCTCGGTTAGCCTGGTTCTGGTGCCCTGAGCCGCTGCACTAATCCATCAGTCCTGGGTACGCCCAGGAGCAGCCACTGGCTGGGAAACACCAAGCTCAAGCAGTTTTCTGGCTGCAGGGCCAGGTCATGGTGCTTGGTCCCGCAGGCATTGGGGGAACATTGCTCTTCGGCCTCCTCTCACTGTCTCTGTAGGCCAGGGGGGAAGGGTGGACTGGGAATTCAAAATGGCAGTGAAACATTACTTCGATTTTTCTGCCTGGGGAGAGGGTGTTGGGAGTCTCAGCAGTGTTCCTCTAGGGGAGTGGACCCCACTTTCCGTAGCTCTCACAAGTGGGGTGAGATAATAAGTCCTCAGTTCACATCTCTGGTAGGAAACTCACAGGAGCAGACAAAGAGAAAAACACAACTTTCTTGGGGGAGGGGATGGCCACCCTTCCTTGGGGATGTATTATGTACCTGTAGATTTCTTTCTAGGAATTGCAATTTGCCTCAGCAGAGTTGTCCTGCAGATAACACTCTTCTCTCTCTACTGGGCTCCAAGTCTTCAACTTTGTTGGGTATTTTCTGGACTTTATCCTTCCCTCTGGATGGGAGCTTCTCTTGGAGGCTGGTATCTGTCGGCCATCTTCCCCTTTCAACTCCCTGATTTCCCCCAATCTTGCAGTATGATGAAACTGCCTTTTCAGAGACACACATAACAGATAACCAAAGCTGTGTTGACTCATCTGATTTCCGTGTATGACAATCCACAACTATCTCATTTCATTTAATCTGGTCAAACACCAATTAAATAACATTATTCAAAGCCTTAGACCTAGAACTCAAGTTTCTGAATGGCACAGATGGTCTGGGAGGCTATATACAGTCCGAAAATTGTTGTCTTTACTTTTTCCGCACTCAGTTAACCACTTGTGTCTATTATATTGTGGAACATATGAAGATTATTCAAACACACCATATACTGGTTTTTAAAATTAATTACTCACAAAATATTTAAATTAATGACATTTAAATTATTTAATGTCTCTACTTTTTCCTTAACCATCTGTCATTTAATTCCACCAAAGGACTTGACCTCTCAAATTTCAGAAGACTCTAATTGCCAAATGAAAATGATCTTACCTCACCCCTACTGATTTTATTGCAATCACTGGAGTTATTTCATACTCTTATCCAATCTCTCCTAATTATAAACTTTCTATTTTGCTGAGATATTTTTTTCTCTTGACCCTTCAAGAGTCTTCTTTTCTGGCTTTATTCTATAATTAGCTCTTAGGCTTCTCAGTGTTTGGCTTTTTCTGTCCTGCTTTCCTAGAAGAGCTATGTTTTCTGCTATGAGCAGAGTGGGTTCTGGCTGGTTAGGCCTCCTTCTCTCTCCATCCTGGTGTTCATCCAGAGATCCAAAGACAAAACTCAAAGCCTTCCAAGGTCACTTTGTGGATGCCACTTTAAGTCCCCAGCTCAGGGTCTCCAAAATAACAGGTTTAGTGGTTGCCACACCCCTGCTTGGCCTGGTCCTGGATCTGCTGTCACAGCTGGTGGCTCTATCTTTCTTGCACGGGCAGCCCTGGGCCTCACGGGGGGCTTCCCCCTTGGACTCTCCTTCTTCCCTGATACCACCCTGTCCTGATTTCCCACTTCCAGCCAGTGAGCCCGGTTATCTGGCTGCTTGTGAAAGGGTGAAAAGAACACTCCTGAGTCATCCTAGAAGAAAAGTATGTGGACTGGACACAATTTGCTTTTTCTTATCTTTTTTCTTTTTAGAAAGGTGAAGGTAAGAACAGATAATTAAGAGGTTTAGGGATAGGGCCCCAGCCAGGGTCCACAAAAAGGAGAAGAGACCAGTCCATGGATGAAGGATAGGCTTTATTTTAAAGGAGCAGAATGGAGTCTGACCAGAAGTCAGGCCCCCTCACACAATTTCAAGAGACTTTTATTAGTGTAACTGGAATGTGGGAGAGGGTCATGAGAGGTGAGGGAAGTCATCTTTCCTGCAGCGTGAATGATGCTGTGTCTGAGACACATCTTAGAATCACTGTTCTCTGCAAAAGCATTAATCTTGCACCAGAACCTTACCCATAATGCCAGCTAGGACCAGGGTAGGAGATTCTGATATTTATCAGCATTCCAGGAATGTGGGGAGGGGGCTGCTGTGACCATGCCATTTGGTCTCTGACCTACGTTCTGTCACTAGCTCTCCTCCCAGGCTGGCTGTACCCTTGCCAAGGTAGTGAGGATTTACAGGGTTGCAGGGAGGGGGGTCACTGTGGTCTCACAGTTTGGTTTCTGGCTGGCGTTCTATCACTAGCTGTCTCCCAAATAGCTGTACTTTTGTCAGGGTCATGAGGATTTCTTCCCCCCAATAATAATACAGGTTTTTAAGAAGAGGCCACACAGCAAAGAGTACACAGGGTGGGGTCAGAAAGGTGTGAATTAACTGCAGAAAAGTTGAGTGGTCATCTGACTTCTCCTATGACTGGGGCACTCATCTCTGTGAATTCCTCTGAAAAAATCTTATTAGTCAATTCATTGATGGAATTTCTTTCTGTAGTAGGTTCTTGGTCTCTGAGATCAAAGAATGAACTCAGGGACCACACTGAACAGTGGTAAGATGGGATTTAGTAGGCAGAAAGGAATAGAAGAAAGGAAAGGCAGAGAGGGGAGACCCAAGTGGGAAGTCCCCATCGGGTCTTTTGTTTAGAGGTCTCAGCAGATGGAAGACACCTTTTCCAGGTTGATTAGTGAATGAATGAGAGTGTCAGCAAATGAATGCAGTCCTTCCAGCTCTGGCAGGGCATCCAGAAGAGGCCACTCAATGAATACTGGCAAAACTGCTTTTCTCCTGTCTTGCCTGTATTCAGAGAGTGCAGTTCAGAGAAAAAGAAGTCTGTTTGATCAGGCCTAGAAAACAAGGGTTCTTGTCTAGTCCTGAATGGGGGAACCCAGTATCAAACTGAGCAGATGATGGCTTCAAGGGAGCCCAGGTATAGTCCTAAGCTGCCTCAGAAAAGCTCTCTAGTTTATCTGGGTTACTCACATCCACTTCAGCAACATCTCAGTATTCTTTGTCACTCTTCATTTTAAGTGACAAAGTCTCATCATCAGTTTTGCCATCTGTGTCATTATTAAGTGCTATAGTACAAAGGTGTGCGTCCCCCCCATTCCTATTCTGAAATCCCCCAGGTGATAGCTTTAGGAGTCAGAGCCTCTGGGAGAGGACTGGATCGGGAAGGGAAAGCCTTCAGCACTTGGGACACTGCCCTCATCAAAGAGCCCCCCGCACACTAGTTCACCCTTCCACCCTGAGAGGATGCACCAGCGGCTGCCACCTAGGAACCAGGAAACCCAAACCTGCTGGCTCCTTGATCTTGAACTTCCCAGCTTCCAGAACGGTGAGAAATAAATACCTGTTGGTTTATAAGCCATCCAGTCTGTAGGATTTTGTTACAACTGCCTGAATACACTAATATAACATATCCTTAATATTTTCCTATTTCTTTGCTTCAGTTTTGCTAAAGTCATTTTAATACAAACAAACCAGATTGTGCCATTCAAGTCCTAAAAATAAGCAATGATGTAATAATTAAGTACAAATATTTTAGGTCTCTCAAATTTCCCTGCATACTAAATTTGTAACTACTCTCTTCTCCTGTAACACTTACAAGCGCTCCCAAATCCAGCTCCATTTTCTGAAAAATGTCTATTTCTTTATCCAGCAGGCACAGGTGTCTCAGCAGTCCCTTTCTAAAAGGACATTGCCAATACCCTCACTAATCCAAGGGGGGACTTGGCCTCTGCCTGGAACTCTTGAAGCACCCAGAATAATTATGGTGCTTGACATAGTCTGATGTCCTTTGGCAAACTGGGACATAAATGGACTTATCTTCTGCTCCTTACACTTTTCAAACTTGTGTTTTGATTTTTTCATTGTGAATCATCATAGTCCATATTTTTTTCTTCTTTACAAAAAGGTCAGCTATTGTGTTGCTGCTACAATGGTCATTTTCCCTAGTTCCAGATTTCTTCAGCTTCTTCAAAGATTTGGAAATACGTAACTTAGCTTAGAATACTGAAAGTCTGCAGTATTAGAGATTTTAAAAATTACCTCCCCAGTATCTGCAAATGGGTTCCAAGTAAAGACAAGACAAATCATGATGAAGGCTATGTCACTTCGTTATTTTCAGAAAATCTTTGAGTATCTCCACAGTGTCTTGGGAACTGAGAATGTATCTGACCCTTAGTGTAGCAGTGGTTCAGGCAATGGTTATAGAACAAGTTGTTATGTGATGCTCACTCTGTGCCAGGTCACTACCTGAGGACTCTGCACATATTAACTATTTACTCTTCACCACAACCTGATTGTTCAGGTGCACAGCTCAGTAGGTTCTGTCCACAGGATGAGTAAAGAATTTCTCTATGCCAAAATTAGGATATAAAAGTATAAGTTTATTTTATATCTTAGAAGGGGAATATTGCGGGGGGGAGGGGAGAAAGAGAGAGAGAGAGAGAAGAGAAAAAGGATGAGAAACAACCTGGCTTCCTAAAGAAAAAAAGGAAGAATTCCCACACGTGAGGGCCAGTGGTCAGCTAAATTTACAGAGCACAAACATATAGTAATTGCAGCCAAATTCACAAGATATTATGAAAAGTGTCCACGTGTTTTCCCTCTAGCAAAGTTGAAGACATACCCCACTGTTCCTCCTGGATACTCAGAAGCTAGCTGAACAAATTCTTAAAGGCTTAAAGGAACAAATTCCAAAAGGCAAAGAAGCTGATGAATGTGAAGAGAAATCTACATTTCCTTTTGGTTTGCTGGGCTCCTCAATGCTTTGTGAAAACAGACGTCCAGGAGCCGGTCTCCCCCAACAAGAGAAAGATAGACTTTAGTGCGTATTGAAAAGCTGTGAGTTGATAATTTATTGGCTTTAAAGACCGACCATCCTTTCACCTGTGGGGTAGGTACTCTCACTGTCCCTGTGTAGTAAGTCAGGAAATTGAGGCCCAGAGGAGCCATCACCCTGGATGGAGGTCGCATGGCTCTGAGCTGGCAAAGTCTTTTGCATCCAGGCTTCTACTCACATTTTACCCAAGGTGAGTAGATTAGATCTAGTCATTGTTTGACTTCTTTATGTTTTTTTTTTTCTTATAAACCTCATCTTTTAATGAGGATAATGAAATCTTTGCTATGCTATATGTTCAAGCATCTAACCTCATTTCCTTTGGGACATTCGAACAGGAAACCTTTGATAAGGTATTTTACACACTTTTTATCTGTCCTCAGATCAATGGCCGTTCTATGAAAATGTGAACATTAAATACGTGATCCAAAGTTTATAGAATACATTTGTGGTTCAAACATCTATAAATAGATCCACAATCCATTGTCTAC
This sequence comes from Galagoides demidoff, assembly GCA_963574575.1. Taxonomy (NCBI): domain Eukaryota; kingdom Metazoa; phylum Chordata; class Mammalia; order Primates; family Galagidae; genus Galagoides; species Galagoides demidoff. Next base: position 46,746 of record CAUYQV010007426.1, read on the forward strand.
TTTGAAAAATATCACCTGTGCCCTCACAACCTATTTGACAGTTTCCAAGTCATCATCAGGGCCACACATGTCGTCTCCCCGCCTCCCGTTCCCCAGAAACCAAGGAGCCTGCGGTGCAGCTGAGCATTGCGATGGAGTCAACCCCAAACATGTGCAGTTCAAAATCCCCCAAAACACAGTCTCAAGGGCTAAAACAAAAGCCAGGCCAAACATGGAAAAGGAGCCTCATCCTGACTTTCTTCTCCATAGCCTTTATGGCCATGTGTGGTGACTATAGGGTGACTCTATAGTATCTGCGATCTATAAAACCTTAAGGCTCCCTCCTAGTGACTGACTAGAACCCCTCTTGGCCAAGAGGATCCCTAAAACTGAGTCCCTAGCCATCAGAAAGGCAACAAGACAGGCCTCATGATCCCCTGTGCCTTCATTGAGAAGTCCTCTGTGCCTCATTAGCAGGCCTAAGGCTCTTCAAGACACACCTGCATATCCTCAACATACACAACAAACCACTTGGGTGTGGACCTGTGTCCTGTACTTTGTCTCTGATTAACTGATCCTAATCTTAGTCTTCTTTTTGATGATTGCTGGTCTATTAGGCAGAGGCTAATTGTTTCAGCCAATCATCAGTCAAAGAATATTTAACCCACCTTTAAAAACACTATATGTTTTCTATGTAATGGTTTATGACTTTACCAGTAATTCCCGTCTCCCTGAAATGTATAAAACCAAACTATTACCCCACTGCTGTGAGTCCACTTGCTCAAGGCTTCTCGGGTGTGCCTCAGGATAATGGTTCTCAAATGTGACTCAGAATAAGCCTCTTTAATTATGTTACATCTCATCTGAACTGGACTGCGTTATGTGACAGTAAAATGAGGTGCTTTAAAAAAATAACAATGCAGCAACAGGTATAAGCTGGTCATTTCCCATGTGTATAGATAGTCACACTGGAAATTTAAAAATCAATAAAGATATAAATGTGATTGCCCCAAGTTCTCATTCATCATTTCATATCTGCCCCTTGGACACATGGTCGTTCACAGAAGAGTCATAGCCTCCACCTGTGGCAAACAGGCTTGAAAAACCATTACATGCATACACACACACCCCTGTCTCCAACAGTTTTATCTTCTTTATCTCAAATTTACATAATACAGGCCTATTTTCCAAAAGTTAATTTGCCACTTATCATCACCAATGTTAATTTCCACACCTTTTATGGGTATTCTTAGTTTGGAATTGTAATCACTTTGTGTATCTGTAATCCATTTTTCAACTTAATAAACCTGCTAGATTTCAAATTACATTTCAGTGAATAGTTCCTGTCTTGTTTTCAACCCCCATTTAATGTTTGCACTCAAAGGGAACAACTTGGTGAGCAAAGTGCCTTCAGCACTTCTGTCAAGATTTAGTAACTTAATCTGAATTCCTGCTAAAACACCAACTCTTCTCTAAACATTTAGGTAGATTCTGGCTGCATCTCATTGCTGTGAGCTAAATACATACTGATTCGCAGAGAAACAACCCCCGAGGCATGTTACTAAACAAATCCATCACCATTTTTATGTAGATATTTGTACTGGAAAAAAAATCACAATTTAATAAGTAACAGACTGAAGAAGAAGATAAATTACAGAATTTATTGGAGAGCAAAGAATTTAGCAAAGACAGTGTCAGATCTCAAATCAATGGAGGTAGAGATAAAAACATTTCAAACATGTTGGCAGGCCGCCGAAGGCAGCTACCACTTGGCCTGACTTTGCACAAGATACAATAACATGTTAAAGTAAATACCACTTGCTTCTCCTCACTGGACATCATTTTATCACTTTTAATAGTAGTAAGTGAGTGGGGGGTAAAACTTCCATTCTGTGCTGACCAAGTCAAATGATTCTGCCGTTACTGCAACACGATTGCCCTTTCTTAATTAGAAAACTAAAGAAGCTTGGGAGTTTAATGGGAAATGGTGATAAAAGTGTAAACAGCTTTAAATTACACCTGATGAGACATGAGATGGAACAAAATACTATGTGCAGTCTTCCAGGGAAAGGCTGAGAAAGGATCTGAGACTCTCTCTGTGCCTTTGAGAGTATGTCCAGAGCACACCAGAGAAAGACAAGTAAATGAATTTAGTCTCAATATAAATTTTCAACAGATGGAGCTGCTCAAAGGTAGAATATTGAGTTCTTCATTGCCACCTGCATCTCATCTGATGACCCCCAGATGAGATTATGGTAAGAAGTGAAATTATGGGTGGTTGGGCAACATGGCCACTAACTTTTTTTTACTACAATGAGATTGTCTATCCTCCCCTCTTTCATAACTACCAGGAGGTATGGAATACCAGGGGAAATTTAGTGTGCTGCAATAAAATTATGCAATAATAGGAATTTTTTTTTTGCAGTTTTTGGCCAGGCCTGGGTTTGAACTGGCTGTCTCCGGCATATGGGGCCAACACGCTACTCCTTTGAGCCACAGGCGCTGCCTTTCAATGGTAAGAATTTTTTACGAGGAAAAAAAAAATAGTTTTGATCCTCTATCCCAAAAAATAAGTTGAAGAAGTGAGTAAATAACTGTATTCAGGTGTGATATAGGTTTAGTTTTTGAGGTAAACAGTCAGTTGCTATTCATCCCCACAGAGTTGAATAAAAGAAAATTGACATACAATGAAGAAGAAATACTATAATTTAAAATATGCTAATTAAGAGCTGCTCAGTTTAAGTAAGTATAAAATATTGAATCTGCTTTCCTTTATTATTAATAAAGAATAATAATCACATGTCTGTTTGGTTAGCTATAGCTCTAAGTAATATTAACATTAAATACTTAATATTCTTATAATGCACTTATGTCTAGTTAGATGTTGTCATAAAATTCATGTAAAATACATAGATGCCAACATAAATAGAAACACCAAACCAAATAAAACTTTGGAGAATTATTAGTGTATCTACCCAAAATTCTCTGCTAACCCATCACAGATGAATTGACTCCTAAACATATACTTGGCACAATATCCAGTCAGAGAGTTAACATCAGGTTGCTAAAAAAAATGTGACCTGTCATCCAGTGCAATAAAATAAATATGGTGTCCATTCATTAAGTACTGGGACACCTGCAGGATTTCAAGACATGAGTTTAAATTTTTCCTGTGGGACCCTGAAAATATCTCTTAGGTATTTTTTCAGAGATGTAGTTTCCAAGAAGATAAAATACAGGTGATGACTATTGTCAAGATTTTCAGGGTGAGGTAGAATTACATATTTGTTTTCTAAACAGTGAGAATTCTGGTATGTGTCAAGTTACCAAAGGCTATGCCTTTCTGGGGCTTTTGAGAAGCACTTCAGAGGGCTGGGTCACAGTGACTCAGACTTGTAATCCTAGCACTCTGACTTCACAGGTTTCAGACCAGCCTGAGCCAGTGAGAACTCATCTCTAAAAATAGCTGGGCATTGTAGTAGGTGCCTATAGTCCCAGCTACTTGGGAGGCTGAGGCAAGAGTATCGCTTAAGCCCAAGAGTTTGAGGTTGCTATGAGCTATGATGCCACAGCACTCTACCAAAGATGACAAAGTTAGACTCTGTCTCAAAAAGAAAAAGAAAGAAAAAAGAGATGCACTTCAGGAAGAGAGTCCTGGGGCATCTCAGAGGTCAGGAGGGTGAGTCCTTCCTTTCAGATGGAGGAGCCTTCTGCCTCCCTAAGGGCAGGCTTAAGAGCTGCTTAAGGACAGCAGGGATAAGCATGCAGATGCTACAGGCTTAGGGAGCTTTTAAAGTCTATTCTTCAGAAATATTTTTATGAGTTTACAAGGCCCACAGAAAGCTTTTTCAGAGGGAAGTATGTTTGGAAAACTTCATTAGACAAAGGTTAAGTTTGCTTAGAGCTTTTACATGCTAAGGTGCATCTTTTTAGAGCTGCTTAAAGCACCATGCACATGGTGAAACTTTGATGAAGGGTAATGTAATTTCCCAGTTGCTAATTATCTGGGGACCAAAATCTGTTCTTTTATCAGTCCTTTCTGATGCCATATTGGTCCTATATATAGGGTCATGAATTAGCACTTGGATAAAAGTCAAATAAAAATAGATACAACTTTTGTAAAGTATCTGAAGACAGGATGCCAAGCAGACCTTAAAATAATTCCTGTCAAAGGCAAATGTTCCTTGATGCCTGGAACATTAGTGTGATTTTATCAACTTTGAAAATGAAAATAATTTTGAAAAATGAATAATTAGGTTGAGTGCAATGGATCCTTTAAAATATATATTCTTTAGTTCTACATATATATGAGGTTTAAAAAGTTCAAAAATTTGTCACAATGCAGTGATGTTGGCAGCATTGTACAAACAACTCAACAAAGTTTCATAACCTTTGTAATCAGTGGCTCAGAGCTATCTTTATGTTAGTGAGTAGTGGTATCTTGGTGTTCAGTGAACAAACATAATAAATTTTTTGTCAAACTGGGCAAGAATGGACGTGAAATCAGGGACATGTAGTTGAAGTTTGTAAAGAAAACACCAGTGTACAAATGTTTATCTGAGGAGAGAAAGAGTATCACTGATGAAGAGAGGTTAAAGCAGGCAGTAATAAGCAAAACTGATGAAAACATTGCAAAAATTGTGCATCGCAATCATTAGCTAACTGTGAGAAGCATAGTAGACCAAGTAAACATCAATAGAGAAACAAGAAAGTCCTAACTGAACCAGCTCACACAGCACTGTCTGTGAGGGAGTTTTTCATAAGTAAACAAATAACTGTATTGAAACACCCTCCCTACTCACTTGATATGGCCCCCAATGACTTTTTTCTCTCCCTGAAGATAAAAGAAATATTGAATTTTGATGAAGTTTGGACATCAAGAGTATATGATGACAGCTATGAAGGCCAGTTCAGAAAGAGTTCCACAATTGCTTTGAAGGGTGGCGAGGTGCTGGGTCATTGCATAGTTTCCCAAGAATAGGACTTCAGAGGTGACTATAGTGATATTCAGTAGTATGTAGCACTTTTTCTAGGATGGGTTCATGAACTTAATTGTCAGACTTCTTATATATTTTTCAAGATCATTATTTTCATTGCAAAATAAAACACAAAAACAGAAAACCACCCACACTAATACTTTATTAAAATGATATAACGTCAAGACCCAATTCAAGAAAGAGATTGACCAGATACCCCATAGTCAAATGCAAATCCTTTGTTATATAAATTCTTGTTTCATTTTTTACTGTTATATTTATCTTCTCTCTATTTAAGAGCTGAAGCATTGCGTCTGCTTCCTAACACTCTTTCCCGGGTTTCTTTTCTCCTTCTCTTCTGGACAAATCCTAATCTCCACTTAGGGCCCTGAGAAGGCCTGGTAGGTAAATGTGATGACAGTAAGCCCAACCCTGCAGACAGGTCCCAGATGAAATGTAAGACATCCAGGCTCGATGCTGCCCAGGAGTCTAGTGCACTGTCTTCCCCAGTTTTCTAGACTAGTCTGTATTCATGCCTCCTCCCAACTGTGCTCTTAGCTTTTGTGAGTAAAGTTAGAGCCCTCAGAAACATTCACAAACTCCCGATGTCCTATCTACCTACCCATAGACCTCTGTCCACATCGTGCACCCTCTCTCCAGCTCCAGGCCAAGAGATGTGACGGTGATTTTGCATTTCTCATCTCATTTACGTGGGCAGCTGCACTTGGTAGAGCAACATGCCACATTTTCCACTGGAACGCTCTGTCCATTTACTTCCACGGTCCCACATCCTCTATTTTGTTTTGTTTTGCTTTGCTTTTCCTTCATCTCTGTACGATCCTTCCCAGTCCTTTGCTGCCTCCTCCTGTCTGTGGTTTCTCCACCCTGGAGGCCCCATTACGAAGCCTTTTTATCTCTTCCCTTTCTGCACACCCTTGAGACAATCACATTCAGCCTCTGAGATTTAAATCCCACCTAACACTGATTATTCCTGAATCCATACTCTAACACTGTTTTTACAGTTGATTATCACTGAATCCCCTCTTCACGCCATCTTCTGGGTTCATCAGCAAATTCTAACTCAAGGATGTCCAACCTGGGGGCCACATGTGGCCCAGGATGGCTATGCATGTGGCCCAGCACAAAATTGTAAACTTACTTAAAACATTGGATTGTTTTCGTGATTTTCTTTTTGGTGGAACTCAATTGCCTGGTTCTCCAGCACAAACTTGTAGACCACAACATCCTGTCATAATGTCCTGTAAAATAAATACATGTGCACTCTTGCTATCTGCATGCATGCACCTTCAGCTTCACACACCAGCAGCCCCCACTTTGTTGTCTTCTGAGCACAGTCAAATTGGTGTGCTCATGGTGACTCGCTAGGCAGTGGTTACCAATAATATGTCAACCACCACTGCAAGGGTAGGAGTTTAATGTTATTCAGCAGTCAGATGAGCATTCCCATGTGATGGCTAAGGCACTTCCACACCTCAGCAGACCTGACGCCCAGTCTGCTGTGCTTCTCAGTGGGTCCTGTCTCATCCTGCATCAGCAGCTATGGGACGGCCAGACCTCGCTCTCTACTTTTCTGTCAATTAGTTTTCAGAATAAAAGTAAACATAATCCCTTTCCTATTGTTGTTTTTAGTCTCAGTATGGCTTCTACAATGTCTTGAAAGAAAACCAAACCCCCCAAAAGAAAAATTACAGATGAAGGAAGATTGTTCAATAAGATGAGTGATGATTACTGTACAGATGACTACTTTTCTATTGAGGAAAATAGGAAGGCACTAGGCTTAATTTGTAGAAAATTTGCACAAGTTTTCAAAGAATATGATTTAAAAGGACATTAGTTACAAAAACTTGCTGCCAAATCTGATAAGTATGAAGGATTTGTGCTGTAAGCACAAAACAGCAGAACTGAAAAAAGGATTATCTTTTCAACAGAATTTTTTAAAAAACTTACAACTCAGATAGATTCCATTATAAGAGCTAATTATGTGATAGCTTATTTAGTAGCAAAAAAATTAAAACCGCTTACTGATGGTGAGGTTTTTCAGCAGTGTATGGAAAGCACGGCAAATATAATTTGGCCTAAAAAAAAAAAAAATGGGGATATTTTAAAAATCAGTTGGTGTCACCAGACTACAGGCAGGCAAACTGAAGAACCTAGAAAATCTATCAGAAGAATTTTGGAGAGTAAAGATGCTAATTTTACATTTTATGCTTTGGCAATGGATGACAACACTGACAATTACTACAAATATGGCTCGTTTTTCTACTTTTATTAGAGGGATTGATGACGAACATGACGTCACTGAGGAAACAGCTTCTTCAGTGCCATTAAAAGACACAACTAAATCAAGAGATTTGTACAAAGCAGTAAAAAATATATTTTCTTTGTCTCTGGTCAACCTGTGTTGGGTAGTTACTGGTGGTGCCCTGGGGATGAGGGCACCACCAGTAAAATTAATAGAAGTCAATGCGATCGCCACTCAAAACTAATGTTTGATGAAGCATCACTGCGTACTTCATCAAGAAAATTTATGCCTAAAGCTTTAAAAATGGATGATGTCATGCAAATCATCATCAAGACTGTGAATTTCGTAAGGGCCAAGGGCCAATTCCAGAAACCCCTTAAAAGTGTTGGTGCTGACTATGGCATCATTTACTTTTCAAAAGTAAGATGGACAAGTGGGGGCCAGATGTTGAAAAGATTTTATGATTTGAAACATGTTATCAAGTCACTTATAGTATCAAAAACCAAATCTGTGCCAGAACCTTGCAATGAAAACTGCCTCACAGATTTAGCATTAGGTGGATTTACTGTTCATTTAAATGAGGAAAACATGTATTTTCAATGTGAAAACCAACTTCTCAAACAGCCTTCCAAATGACACTGAAACTACGGCAAGCTCAAATAAGGGCAAACAATTTTATTCATTTCCACGCCTTGCCTAAACACAGTCCTATGCTCAGTAAAAAATAGGCAGCCTTGCTCTTGATTTGAAGGAAGAATTTGAAAACAGATTTTAAGATTTCCAGGAAAATAATCAATATTTTGGCACATTCATTACTCCATTTTCAGTTAACATAGATTTGTTACCTGCCAATTTTCAAGTGGAATGTATAGAGCTGATCTGACATTCAATTTAAAGAAAATTTAATCATGTCTCTTACTGAACTTTCATATGCCCTGTCTTCCCAGAGAAAAATGCCTCCTTTTACAATCATGCTTCATTCATGTCATCACTTTTTGGCAGCACCTACATTTGTGAGCAACTATTTTCAAGAATGAAGCACATTAAGAGTAAAATTAGAGCCAAAATATCTGATGAGCACCTTGAGAACTCACGGGGAATTGCAATGACTTCCACCAAACCAAATATTCATGCATTAGTTCCTCAAACACAGTGTCAAATATGCCACTAGTTTTATGTTGCCCACTTTTCTTTCACTTTTATAATAAAAATATATTTAAAAAGATGTTTTCTCACTTACATATATACATTTTCTACATTAGTGATTGCACACTTGAGACCTGCTCAGTGATTTTTAAAAGACTCTCTGAATGAGGGGCTGCATAATTAGGTTTATTCTGTGAGCACTGTTTTGCTTATCTGTGGCAGCGGGTATCATAAATATCATGCACAGACCTTTATTTGCTCATCAGCTTTCATTAGTGTTTGTGTATTTAGTGGTGGCCCAAGACAACTCTTCTTCTCTCCCTGTGCCCAAAGGACGGGCATCCCTGTTCTAACTCATCTGCCAGCCTTCTACCAGTTCTGACCTTACCCACAACCATTAGTTCATACGAAGACAATATTATGTCTTGCAAAAATACTTGCAGTAAGTTCCTACATGACTCTGTTTCTGCCCTTGCACTCTATGATTTATTTATAATATAGTGGCCTTAGTGATGGTTTAAACATGGAAGTACCCTTGTGACTCCTGTCTGCTAAGACAACCTCATCATGTACCATCATAGTAAAACCCTCAGAATTCATATAAGGACCTTCAACGGACAGCATTGCCTGATGCCTTACTAATTTTCAGGCTTACAGCAATGCAATGTTCCCAGTCACTGTGGGAACAGTTTCTTAAAGACATTCTGCACAAACAGTCCTTGTTTCTTAAAGACATTCTGAACAAACTCACTGTAGACCTTTGCATTTATCAATCCATCTGCCTAAAATACTCTCAAAATCTTCACGGGTCCCTTCCTCCCTTCTTGCATCTGCAAAATCACTTTCTCTATGAAGCTTCTTTGACTCCTAATTGAAACATCAATCTCCCCCATAACATTTCATGCTTTTCTCCTTGCTATTTAGCTTTCATCGCCACCTATAAGGCTCTATTTATATCTGGTTTGCTCTTGTCTGCTGCCCCAGCTGGACTGTCCAGTGTGGGTGGATGTTGGGATGCACTCAGCTTACTGCTAGCTCCCCTAGGCCTGCATTACCTGGCACAGGTATACGTATGTTAAATAAAACTTTCGAAATTCTTCTTTCAAAATTAAAATCTGATTATCGCCTTGTACTGTAAGAAAGTTTTGAAGAGTAAATGTCAATACTTTAAAGCTTTATAATTAGACCAAGAAAAGCATTGATTGTCTCATGAATTTGTTAGCACAGTAATCAAAGAGTTCACAGAACTAAACCAGATTGAGGAAGAGAAAATTGGTCTGGACATTATTCAGAACCATGTGTATAATTGACGATCTTGGGATGTGGAGTGTGTGATGGAAAATCACAGATTCTAGAATAATCAGGTAAGCAAACATGATTGTTCTGAGAAAAAAGCCCTGGTATACACACTTCAAATGGTCTCATAATCACTGGAATGTTAGAAATATCTTGATAAAAATTTTAATTACAAAAGAAAAGAAAATTAAAATTGTATATCTATATGCAAGAAAAACAACTTGCTATTTATAAAGGAAGCAGGTGCTAGTTATGAACTAAATGCTAAGGTTCAAAAATAAAGTTTAGTTGTAAAAATGAGGTGATCCAAGAATGCTGTATTTGGACTGGATGTTTTTGACATGTGATGGAAATAGAGGGAGATATACAGATGTGCAAAACCACATCGCACTCAGGTTCCTAAAGTGAAACAGGAAAGTGGTGGCAGTGGGGGAATCCAGCTTTTCCAAAAGATGAAACAAAACTAAAAGCAAGAAAATCAAAATGCAAAACAGAAAAAATGATGGTGTACTCAAAATGTCAGACTGTGCTCTAGGGCTTTCAACATCCATAATGACTTTCTCAATTCAAACACCTGAAGAGACTCCTCATTTCCAGCAAGATGCATGCACAAAAACTACTTCCCCTCATGAAGCCCTGGGGTTGATGTTTTCTTTTACAATTCATTAAGAATTGTAGTGAAGGGCGGTGCCTGTGACTCAAAGGAGTAGGGCGCTGGCCCCATATGACAGTGGTGGAGGGTTCAAACCCAACCCTGGCCAAAACTGCAAAAAATAAAAAAGAATTGTAGTTAATTTCTTATTATGGGTGAAAACAATAGTAGGACACAGAAAAATTGTTTGGGAAAATATTTATTTTCAGAGGAAATATGACAAGTTAATTCAAAATTCTAAGCCAGAAAAATTATAATTATGATGGTGAAATAACTAAAAAGAGAATTACTAGAATCAAATGTCACAACAAGCTCAAAGGCCTCATGCTTGAGTAATGTGTCTATGTTAATTTTTATTTTTAATTCAACTTTCTAAAATCTTTTCCGTCTTAATTTAAAAAGCTATTTTTAACGATAAAGATTCTTTTTTACTAAAATCTTAGGAATATTCAAACAATTGCTATTTTTAATAGAATCCCATTGTATTTATCAGGTCTGAAAGAAGACTAAAATTACCCAAAGTGAGAATGAGTAGGGGAGAAAAAAATTGAAAAAAAAAACATTTTTTTTTTTTTTGAGACAGAGTCTCGCTCTATTCCGTTGGGTAGAGTGCCATGGTGTCATAGCTCACAGCAACCTCAAACTCTTGGGCTTAAGCGATTCTCTTGCCTCAGCCTCCTAAGTAGCTGGGACTACAGGCACCCACCACAAGGCCCGGCTAGTTTTTTTTGTTGTCGTAGTTTTCATTGTTGTGAAATAACTTAGGGGACCTGGAAAAATAGACTAGGACCGCCATTTAGGTTAATTAATTGGTAATTTATTTTACCTGCTGCAGAGGCTGCTGCTCCGAGAGACAGTCAGCAGCCCAGGTGTGAGGGTGAGTTACCTTTTATAGGCTTTGTGTAAGCATATTACAGAAGCGAAAGGTGGCTGGTTAAGGGGGGTTACAACTCAGGTAGT
>CAUYQV010007429.1:0-19769 GCA_963574575.1 Galagoides demidoff
TTTTTTTTTTTTTTTTTTTTTTTTTTTTTTTTTTTTTTTTTTTTTTTTTTTTTTTTTTTTTTTTTTTTTTTTTTTTTTTTTTTTTTTTTTTTTTTTTTTTTTTTTTTTTTTTTTTTTTTTTTTTTTTTTTTTGTTTTTAAAAAAAAAAAAAAAAAAAAAAAAGCCACACGAGGACACAGCCATATACAGGGCAAGAAAAGCGCCCTTATCAGGGACCAAATTGGCCAGCACCCTGATCTGGAACTTCCAGTCTCCCAAATTACAAGAAAATCAAGTTCTGTTGCTTAAGTTGCCCAGTCTATGGTGTGTCGTTATAGGAGCCTGAGCTGTCTGAGACAGACTGAGTCAAGTTTGCAGAGTGTGCATTATCAGATAGTTACCCCAACTGTATTTTGGTAGCCAGCTGCTTATCCAGATTTCTTCTTGCAATGATATTAATACAGGGCTTAATATCTTTTTTACGGATAGTATTTTTTCTGAGTGTTCAAGGCAGTATCTTACTTTAAGTCACAAAGTGAACATCTGATAATGCATTATAACCTAATTCCTGACTTTTATGTTTTAGTATTTGCAAAAATAAAGTCATTTCAATTTGTGTTTTCACTGGACCCTGGAATAGAAAGAAGACACTGATGGAAAAACTATGAAATCTCAAGTATGGAGTTTAATTATTAATAGCAACGTCCCAATGTCTGTCTCTTAGTTATGGCAAATGTAACATATAATGTAAGATGTTAACAGTGGTGGAACTGGGTGTGGGGTAGATGGGACCTCTCTTGGCTATCCCTCCAACTTTTCTGTCAATTTAAAAGTATTCTAAAATAAAAGGACTTTTAAAAAAGAAAGCCATTGTTTTCATTAAATCTCTGTTACAAATTTAAATATGAAATAAATTTATACTAATGATGCTAATGAAAACCTGATTTATTTTTTATTAGAGCTTGGGGTTCAGATTTTATTTGCAAACAAGATTCATCGCTAGGGAAAAGAAAACAAGGTCTAAAGACCTTTATACTGATTGAGCAGCATGGGGCAGGGATAGGAAAAAAGGCTTTGATGCCTGAAAGAGTTGGGGCTACTCCTGGGCCTACCAGTTCCTGAATAGTTTGGGCAAGTTAGTAGAATTCTTTTTTTTGAGACAGAACCTCAAGCTGTCCCCCTGGGTAGAGTGCCGTGACATCACAGCTCACAGCAACCTCCAACTCCTGGGCTCAAGCGAGTCTCCTGCCTCCACCTCCCAAGTAGCTGGGACCACAGGCGCCCGCCATAATGCCTGGCTATTTTTTTTCGGTTGCAGCCATCATTGTTGTTTGGCGGGCCCAGGCTGGATTCGAACCCGCCACCTTAGGTGTATGTGGCTGGCGCCTTAGCCACTTGAGCCACAGGCACCGAGCCAAAGTTAGTAGAATTCTTAGCCTTGGTATTCAATACTGGAGATGGCCAGCCCATAGTGTCCAAGGTGCTGCGGCACCTGGCCCAGCCTTCCCTTGCAGCACTGTGCCCCAGCCTGCCTTATTGGCTCTGAAAATGCCAGCCACACGGGCTCCCTGCTGAGCCCCTTTCACTTGCCTGCACACTGCTCCAGCTCTTGCACGTGTTGTTCCCTCTTCTTGGGTGTTTTCATCTGGCAAACTTTTGCACATCCTTGCAGATTCAGCTCACTGCCATCTTGAAAAGGTTCATCCAGAAACCCCAAGAAAGAGTGGGTACTGTGTTCTGTACACCTTCCCTATTCTTCCAAAGAGGACTTCGGGGAGTCCTCAACAGTCAGCACTTACCCCATCTTGCCTGCCCTTCACAGCTCTTACTGCACTGTGTCTTAATTGCTTTTTTAGGTGCCACTAGTGCCAGTGGATGATGGAAAATCCAGAAGCAAGGGTCAGGTCTTGCTCCTGTCTCTCTATACAGCACCTAACATGTGCTAGGCTTTTAGTTTGCAGACAAATGACTGACTTTCCCTCAGGAAATAAATCACCTATTTTTTCTATAGTCATCATTTACTGCATCTCAGAAAACATTTTATGAAATACAAAGTAGACTTTTTTTATTTTTTTGAGACAGAGTCTCAAGCTGTCACCCTGGGTAGAGTGCTGTAGTGTCACAGCTCACAGCAACCTCAAATTCTTGGGCTTATGCGATTCTCTTCCCTCAGCCTCCCAGTAGCTAGGACTACAGGTGCCCGTACAGCACCCAGCTATTTTTTGGTTGCAGTTGTCATTGTTGCTTAGCAGACCCGGGCCGGGTTTGAACCTGCCACCCTAGGTGCATGTGGCCGGTGCCCTGCCAACTAAGCTACGGGTGCCGCCCAAAGGAGACTTTTATTTAAATATATTTACAGAAAAATTCCATGGGCAACTAATATTTTAAGTATAAGGTAAACTGGGCTATCCCCTCCTGAAACCTACTTACTTGCACACTCAGTGGCTGCCCAGGTTACTGGGCTTGGTGTCCCGTATCTTACACTGAAGACATTTTATTAGTCACACTACAGTGGTTACATGCCAAAGAACCTAAGCACTCATGAGGAAGCTAAACGTTAAAACTTTGGGGGTAGTATAAATATATTTAATTTTTAAGGAGCATTCCTTTTAATAAACGTTCATCATATCTTGAGGCAGAATTTAGAGAAAACAGTCTTTATGTCTACATAGTTTTGTAAGTAGATGGTTATTCCTTTCTTTCAAAAGAAAAGGAATTAAGAGGTTACAATTACACTTGTGGTTTGACATATCTCAACTTCCCATGAGTTGGGCCTAATTTCTGCCAGGTCACTGTGCATGTACTCTCCCTGTAGCAGGGTTGGAGAGGTGTGTGGTCCCTCCAGGTGAACAGTTTGCCCTAATGCTAGTCTTGTGATGTCAGGGCGGGACTCACAGTGGACCATGGTGCTATCTATACACAATGCACCGCTCTGTGAGGCTCACCACAGCACCTGAGAACCTCTCAGCCTGGTAGTAAGCACAGAATGTGTACATGGCATGTTCTCTCCAGGAGCAGAGAAATGCCTGACTGTCCTTAGCATGTTTATAGGCAAACACTCATGCCTGCTCTGACCCCTTGATCCTTTCCCCAGTCTGGTCCTGTCTTGCCCTCACTAGCACCACTACTCAGCATGACCCATACAGATAATGCCCTCCAAGCTCTTAACTTCCTTGCTCCCACTGCCCCAACTCCACAACCCACGGTCAGTCTTATAATTGGACTTTCCTGCTTTTGCAAGTTCCAGCTAAGCAGTGACGTAGGAACTGTGTGCAAGTGTGTTACTCAACAGTCTCAGCTCTCACTCCCAGGGAGGCTGGCAGGCTTTCACTTGTCTCTTAGTTCTTTCCTCAAGTCCTTCAGATATGATCCCCAAACACTATTATTCTCCTCAAATCTTCTACTCAACTGCCTTCTCATTCTTTCCCAGCAGAAAACCTCAACTTTTCCCCAGAGAACAGCAGCAAATTCAACCCCTCCCTGACATGTGCCCAGTTTGACTTCCAGCCTGTTTTCTCCCATCCTGCATCACTCCATATGTGCACCCCAATCTCCTACAGTCTCACAGAGAGGGGCCTGCCTGTCCAGAGCCTGGCCCTGTGTCTGTGCTTTTCTTCCCTCCTTTGCCCCCAGCTCTTTGCAATGAGCTGCCTATTTGCCAGCCCCTCTCCCTGTGGGCTATAAACACAAGGTCAGTGCTCCCCATTCTTAACAACAAACACCAACCCTTCCCCAACCTAGACCTCCCCTTCACTTCTTATAGAAGTTTCTCCATATAGTTTATGCCTCTACTCTTCATTCCCACCTTCCTTTCACGTCTTAACTTGAAATAACAAAATTACATGTTAATTATAGAAATTTTAGGTGATAGCAAACCAAAACATAAAAATGTCAACAGCTGGAGGCCCCACAGAATAAACAAGGTTAACATGTGGGTAGAGAACCTTTGTCTTTTTTCTGTGCACACATGATTATATATAAAGTAAAATATTACCTAATCTAGTACATATTTTTTTTGAAATACAGAACTAGTGATGGGGTCTTGGCCCTCACTGGACTCCTGTCCTCCCTGCTCCTTAAACAATGGAAGATGGGACCTCTCATCTTCCACTCTCAGCGCTGCTCTCTTCTGGCTGCACATCCCCCTGAAGGTCTCCTTCCCTCCTGGGTCTGCACTGCTGCTGCCACATGAAGCCTGTCCATGGCTGCATCTCTAGCCCAACCCTCCAGATCCATTCGGGTGCCCCCAGATATCTTGATCTGGACACCCCATGGCCCAAACTTCACACAGACAAGACAAAGTTTGGCATTTTCCACCCTTTACCCACTTCTATGTCTGTATTTCCTGTCTCTGTTAAGGGCAGCACTCTGTCCCAGGTAATCTGCAAGCAAACAACAACCCTCCCACCCCTGCCAAAACCATCTAAAAAACAAACCACCACATACCTTATTGCCTTTGCACCCCCCACCCCCAACACAACTGGGTGTCATCTTGTGACCCTCCCACTCTGCTCTCTCTGATACATCCAATCAGTTCCAAGTCCTCTAGATCTTATATTCTAAAACTCTCTCAGATGAGTCTTTTCCTCCCTATCTTCCACTGTTCAAATGTGGACATGTCTCTCCTTTCTTGGGATATATTTTAATAGTCTCCTAAACCAGTAGCAGAGTTCTGGGGAGGAAGTTATTTTAGATAAAAACTTCCTTATTATTCTCCAGAATTCTGCATCGTCTTACTTACCAAACTCCCCTCAATGATAATCTGCAGTCTCCTTTATATTAGGACACATTACCTTTACCTTCTCAATACTCAGTGAGCTGAATTTGGTAAATGGATTTGTGCAGAGGGCCCAAACATCTTCAGTGTGGCCTAGAGATGTTTGCTAAAGCCTGGTCCTACAAAATTCAGTGGCCAAAGTTTCCCAGAGGAAGGTAGCTTTTATACCCTATGGTCAACAGGACAGCAGAGATAACAGCAGGGAGTTCCCTTCTCCCATCTCTCCACCCTTCACCTCCCCGACCTCCTACTGTATGCTATGGATTGCCAAAACTGGGAGGAAACCGCAGTCTGGGATGACTGACATGCTGTGCGCTCAGGATGTCCATGCTGCACTAGGCTGGAGGCTTCTATGGCCCTAGTTCTCTTGGGATCCAGTTAGACATGGCCACACTGGTAAACTCTCATAAGATTCTGTAAGCAAAATATCTGTTTGGGGGTAGTTACTCAAAGCCTCAAGGGTATGCGACTTTGGAAAAGTCCCTGGTACTAACGACAATTTCCCGGCCTCTAGCCTCACTTTCCTTCAACCACATAAGTGGTTCATAAAGTGATTTTCTATCTTGGTCGAAGGAAACCAAGATAGAATATTGTCCAAACACCTTTGCTTTCCAGCCCAGGCCTCTCTCTGTAACTTTACTGCTTGGTTGCCTCTGTAACTAATACCCCAGCAATTCCAAACTATAGACTGCTCCTTGAACATTGCATGCTTTTTCTAGCCTCTGCCTACAATGCCTCTACCTACTTACTTTTGCCTGTCTAGAAATTTTCTACTCAAAATTTGAAACACTGTTCAAAACTTTATTGCTCTATGAAGGTTTCCTGGTCCTCTCAGAAGCTCCTTTCCCACCACCAGCCAGGAGATACAGCCTCTCGCCCCTCTGTGATACCTCCCCACCTTGGGGGTACTTCTCTACCAGAAGGTAGTCCAGAGCAATGCAGTTGTTGGTTACATCCCTTTCCTCTGACTTCCCAGGGGTAGTCCTTGGAAGGACATGACATCGCCTCCCCTCTAACATCCTATTCCTCTGACTTCCTCTATCTTATCTTCACATTCCTGGAACTTAACACATGTGGGTACTCAATAAAGGCCAAGTGGATGAAGACTGATAGGCACTTTTGGAAGCAGAAAAGCAAAAGGGGCTTGAAGGATGCTAAGTCTTCTTAAGCATATTTCAGAGCTAGGACCAAAGTTGGCTGTGGAAAAGAGATATTGATGATAGGACCCTGACTTTCTAAGCATTCTGGACCATGGCTTGGGAGAGTTGAGAAAAATTTATCATTTGGGTAAATACACCACTGCCCAAGGCAGCTGGGTGGGGGTACCAACAAGACTATAAAATCTTATATTAGCCTCAGAGAGCAGAAACATCTGCTAAAGCCACAGCGGGCCGGCTGGCCAAGTTCAGCAGCAGGTTAGCCAGGACAACCCTATGACCAACAAGAAAGGGCCACAGAGGGGAAGAATCCATCATTCTGGCAAGGAGGACAGAAAAGGCTAGCAGTGACAAGGAAGCCAGACACCCACACCCATGGGGGTTCTACACTATCTGGAGGGGCCACAAGGGACTCTTCTGCCCAGTTCAGGCCAGGACTTTGCTGGTTTCTTATCCAAGCCCCCTCACACCCTCAGTGCCCATTAGGCATCTCAGTCCACATCTGCAGCCTAACAATTTGGTGAGTTTTTCTCCTTTTCTCTGAGGACGTCAAGGTTTTAATAATAAGGTATACTCAGCCCCCCACTTACACAATGAAACAACTTAAAGGAAATATTTCATAGATAATTCACTTACCAGCCAATATTTCTGTTTAAAGTGCTTTCTTTTTCATATCAACACTTCCATGAATTCAGAATTTGATCAACTTTTTGCTACACAGTTTGACATTAACAAAACATCAACATTCTGACAACCTGCTGGTGTCAGAAAGGAACATCTTAAAACTCTTTGGACTCTACATTGAGACAGGCTTCCAATCCCAATCTTTGATCTCTATTATAAAGCAGTACCAATAAAATATCGTAGAGATTTATGGGCGAACTTTCACTTGAGCTGTTTCACACCTAAAATAACACGCGTGCTTGGGCCAAAAGGCAGAAAAGTTAGGCTTAGGTTTCAACTGTTCAGGTTTTCTTTTACTTTTAAAACTTACTTCCCTTACTTTTTAAAATTATCTTAAAATTCACAATTACATTCTATTTCACTCCCAGATAAGACAGTTGAGAGTCATTAACTGAGCAGATGTATTGTCCCTCCAAGGACAAATCTAAGTTTGGGTAAACATGTTCTAACAGAACCATCTTTTGTTAAAAAGAAAGTGTTTTTTTCATGAGATCTAAGTGGACACTTTATCTTTATGCCTGAGGACATGCTACTATTCACAAGAGTAACAAAACAGTTATTACTGCAAGTAAAATCTCAACAAAAAGAATTTTGTTTAATAGCCAGTGAAATGGTATTTGGACTTAAGATCTGCTTCACTATATGTTGCCCTAATCTATGGAATGACTCCCCAAATCATGTTTAAGTTGTAATTGTGACATCAGTCACTTACAGGTCAGAGCCTTAATGAAAAGGAATCAGTGCCATATTCCCTATGGATGGAAAATCAACGGGAACCCCCAACCCTCCCCGTGTGATGAAGCTAGGAGCAGTGATTATGCCACGTGAGAAAGAAGTAGAGACTCTGGAGGAGGGGGCAGATCATCCAGTTTTTAAGAAGACCTTTATAGGCAAAGTAAAGTGAAAACAGCAGAAAAGTTCCTGGACACAGTCCTTTAAGAAACAAAAACGAGTAGGAAGAAAGGTCAGAGCAGTGGTTCAAAGGAATCAGAATGCACAGCTGCTGCTGTCCAAGGTTGTGGGCAGGCGCCATTCATGCCTGCCAAGCTGGAGGCAGGGCTGGGCAGCAGAGGCACGTGGCCCTTCCTCCACCAAGCTCCCCACTTTCAGAACTTAGCAGAGCCCCAACTCTGCAGTCCCAAAGAGAAATCCTAGAATTGTGACGATCACAAAACCAAAGTAAGCAGAAAAGGAAACATGTTTAGTTATTTAACCCAATTTTATTTTTCATTTTCTGATTTTGAAACATAATTCCTGGTTATAAAAGGAGAAGGAAGCAGCTGGTGCATGGCCTTGGTTTCATGGCCACAGAGGAGAGGTCAGGGAAAAAGCTAGCATGCATGTGCTCAGAGATACTTGTGAGTCCTAAGTCTGTGCTGCCTTTCTCTGCCCATAGCTTTGCACAGGTGTCACAGACATTGTGAGGGATGGGAGACCAACACAAGTTCTTCAACCAGACAGAGGCTTGGTATGGTTTGACATGTGCAAAGTTTGGTAAAGAAACTGCCCTGCAGATGAGGATACAGTTGGCCATTTTTATGAAGAGGTCACTGAAGGTTCTGGGTGCTTTAGGTACCACTGTGCATGAAGGTCACATACTGCACATGGCACAGTTACTTGGAACTAGGTATTGATGATTATGTAGCTTCTGACTCAGAATTTCCTGGTTTAATCTAAGAAATCCAAGGAACTTTTGGGATGTCCTGGAGGAATTCTGTTCCAGCATGGCCAATACCTTTGTGGGTATCATGGAGCTACTTCGCTAGAATTGAAGCCCAGGGATTCTAGAACACACCCTTCTTGAGGTTAGTGTGAAGATAACAGTGATACAAGTGATCTAAGACCATGTTTGAGGTAGGGGAATGCTGGAGGACTGGCACAAGGTTGGGCTAGGGAGATGAAGGTAATCTGCTGGTGTGGACAAGTTATGGATCAGGACAGAGTCTATGCTTTGGCTGCTAGCATATGCTTGGGGCACTCAAATGCCAAATGGCATTAGACTATATAGGACCCAGCAGAGGCATGTCTGAAAACCCATCCTTCCATCTGTCACACGTGCTGCCCGGTATGGTTGAGGTGGGAGGTGTCCTAATTCTGTGCATCTGAGCACAAAGACAGATGGTCTGGGGTCTGTGAGAATTTGTGGCAGCCTCAGATGACAGCACATTGAAGATGTGATAGTCCTGACACAAAGAGGCTCTACGAGAGAGATAGGCTACGAAACCCCTGCCATAAGGTAATGCCTCTATTTGTAGAGAGCCTTGGTTTCAGGTTGAACAGAAGATACACTGTCAAAGGAGGGTGGACTTAAAAGCCTTGGGGCCGTAGGCCAGTTACCTGTGTGGAACATGGGGTATAGCTCTCCTGTGCAATGATGTGATGGGGAGGTGGTGCCACAGGGCCAGCCAGGAGGCAGAACTGACATGACGCAGTCAATGACAGTATTCAGACCTCTAGCAGGACAGCGGGGAAGAACAAAGGAGAACAGTGGTTCTTAAAACAATCCATTACCCTTTTGTATTGCCAGGTGAGACCCTCATCCTTACCTATGGCCAGAGCCCAGACATGACAAGAGCCAGGGGTTGCCTTCAGTGGGACCTACGGGTAGGGACACTTCTAGGGTGAGCAGTACATAGACCCCTAATGGCCTGCCCTGACAGCATCTAGACAACATATCTACAAAAGGGATGGTCCATTCAGGGGACTCTCAAGACATTTTTTTGAAAGGGGTGAGGGAGGGCAGAGAGGTTAGTGAGAAATGAAGAAGGGGTGCTGTCTTGTGGAAATGCCTCAATGCTTGGGCCAAGACCTATCTGCTCATATTGCTCAGGGGCTCAGGGAACACCTTTCCGGGGCCTCTCCAAGTTCCCTATGTTGGTGGGTTTTTTTCAAACCTACATACTGGCACTCCATTAAATAGCCCTATCTAGGGCAGGGAACAGGGTGGACTTTCCTGGAGTTAGAGGCAATGGTCAGAGCACAGTGGCCGACAGTGGAACATATTGCTCAAAAGGGCAGAGCTCAGAGCTGCCTGGCTTCTCCTACCAGCAACGTGGCACACAGGTATGCTGGCCCTGGGAGTTGCTACACTGATTAGGCAATGTAGAGAGACTGGGCAGCTGTACCTTTTCTCTGGGGGATGACATTTGGAAGTTGAATGAATGAAATAGGTTTGGCACCTGAGCTAGTCTCTTATTCCCAAGAGATGGAGCCAGGTAAAGAGTATCCAGAGTGCCCTGGTATGTATAGGTGGGTGGTGAGACTGTATCTGTTACCTCAGTGCAGTCAACGAGCAAGTAGCAGAATCATGTCCCAAGGGATGGGGCCTGGGAAGCAGGAAGGTTCAATCTAGTGCAACAACCCCAAACTGGACCACTAAATTCAGAAAGTCAAACAGGAAGTAAAAGTCAAGAGACAGCCAAATAAGTAAGATGAGGCAAATGAGCAAATGAGCAGATGAGCAGAGTGGTAAGGAAGAGAAACCTATGGATTCATGAACTGTAGCGAGTGAGGCAGAAGTCACTTATGTTTGGTCTTTTGTTCACCCGTCCCCCGTGCCTAATGCAGTGCCCAGAAGATACTCAGTAAAGACTTGTTAAGGAAACGGATTCTCACCTGCCAGGCCCTGGTATCCAAAACAGAAGGCATGTCTTGAGATGATTCTAATTCCTTCATTTCACATGGGAGCCTGGGACGGTCTGTAGACACTTAGTGACTTACCAGGACTAGAGTCAGGGTACAAAGAAAAAAGCCCAGACTCCTCCTTGTCTCCCTCTGTTTTCCCATCACAGAAGCTACAGTAGCTATTGTAAAGGACAGGTCAGAACCAGAGTGGTACCCACTCATTAGAACAGGGTTTGAAAATGTTTTGCTAAATGGCCTACAGGAGACAGTAAATTGCCACAACACTCTGCTGGCGTGGTGTGAAAGCAGTCACGGACAGCATATGAACAACTGGATATGGCTGGGTTCCAATAAAACTACAAAAACAGCAGCTGGTGTGGGCTGAGCAGTTTAAAAGCAGGTATCTTCCCTCGTTTCTTTCTGAAGCTGACTGTTTGCTGCAGTTACAAGGTGGCAGGGCCACTCTGAGATGAGGCCTGGGATGAATACCTGTGTCTTCCCTGACATCTCTCCAGGAAAACAAGCAACAGAGGGCAAGTACTCTTCCAGGTAATCCGCCCCATTAAAAGACTTTATTAGATAGAAGAAAAGGTATTCTGATAAAACTAGTGTTTGTCATGATTTGCTTTTTCAAGAAAAGGAAAACAAACAAACAAATGAAACAAAAGGAAGGAGAGAGAAATAGAGATGGAGCTTTACCTTCTGAACCAAGTAGACACTTGTGGCTCTCTCAGCAGCCACTCTGTCCAGATCAGATCCTTCAGGAATAAAGTAACTCACGTCAGCGATGTGAACTCCCACTTCAAAATTGCCTGTAAATGCACAAGAAGGACATTCACCAGCCTGGTTTGGGGGACTGAGGAATCCCTCCCAGAATCTTTTCCAAGAACCCCCAAGACTCCCAGAGGCCGCAAAATGTGAAGTTCTGACTTCCATTCCCTGTCTTGCTGGGCACCCACCCAACCCTGTGGCCTGTACCACTGCCACTTTCCTCCTTGTACACCAAAGATGACAGAACTTTTATCATGGATGAGCAATATTAAACACTTTCACAAGAAGTTTCCCATTTCCAAAACTTTCTTATCTTGAATCAGTAGACTCGCAGAAGAAGACATGGCTCATTCTGGATGATGAACAGATCCTTCCAGGTCACCAGAAAGAAGTGAGTTAATCCCCAAATCTTGCAGACACTGCTCTGAAGTTCTGCCTTCCTTCCCATTCCCACATGCCACAGCCCTTATTCAGCCCATACTGGCCACTCTACCATGCCTCGGTGTCCCTGCTCTAGCCCTCCACACTTTCTGAAAATGGATCTGGAGAGGTTACTTTTTGGCCTGTTATTTGCATCCCTGCACAGGTGCACCCCAAGGGACCTTGTTGGCTCTCAGGCCCCACCTTTCACATGCACTATGGGCTGCTGTCTTGGGAAGTTCTTTCTATGCCCTGAATGAGACTTACCTCACTGCACTCAGATGCCTGCATAGCTTGTGCTTTTCCCAATGTCTGGGATAATCTCAGTAGGATCTCCCTATTGAAAGAGAATCTCAAAACAAGAAGAGATTCTTCTGTTCTCTGTTTCCTCCACCTGTGCAGTTAAGGCACCTGCCCTCTACTTGATGATATGTATCTCAGTCTTTCTGCAAGGTTCTCATTGCTGCCAGATAATACAGCATATCTTTCCTGGCTCATGTGTTCACTGTCTGCATCTCTCCTTACAGTGAAAGCTCCAGAAAGTCAGGGTCTTCTGTGCCTAGTACCAAAAGAGTGCCTGGCACATAGATAGTAGGTACTCAAGAAATACTTTTTGAGTGAAGGAATTGACAGCTGATTTGTTTGCCTTTTCCCTCTGCTAAAAGACCTACTTTTTTTTTTTTTCTTTTTAGAGCTACCCTCTCCCTTCCTGGTGGAGCTGTCTTTCTTTTATTAATAAAGGCCTTGGCACCCCTGCCAGTTATCTCAGAAAAGTCAGTGGGTGACCCAGGCTGGTGGAACTGTACCTTAAGTAGGGTTTGGGAAGTAGTTAGGATACAAACTTAAGGTTTACTCTTGAACATTCTGTACATCCTCTTTCAAATATAGTGTATATGAATGTAAATATATATATTTACACATATATACATGTGCATACACATACACATATACTGTTTGTATATGTATATACATGTGTGTATAAAATTGCACAAAATGGATAGACTCCAAAAAAGAATACACAAATAGGTATATAGTTTGAAGACAGTACCATGGGCAGACAGAAATGCACAGAAGATACAAACACAGAGTAAATTTGCTTAAGTAAAAATGTATTTGTGAAATTCTACTCTACAGTGATAGGCACAGGCATGTGCACATGACCCAAGCAGAGTTACTCTGAGTCTATTTTTAGGGATTGATATAGACTTCAGGTAGGAGAATCTCTCTCCTAAGATTCCACTAAGGACCACATAACCCAGGAGTTGCCAGGAAACATCTTTGCCACATACTGATGCCAATCTAGCAAATCATAGGTCTAAGAAGGAAAGAAAGAGTCAAGATGACCTCACTTGAACTCTAGGATCCAGCTGAACCTGAAACTAGTCCCTTTCTACTATGACTCACTGCAAGAGTCTTGACTGATGCCCAGGTTGACTCAGAAGAGCTTATTAACACATTGCCTTCTGCTCCCTCAGTTAGCTGGCTGATCAGCCCTAAGGTATCACAAGGTTTATCTGCACATTTTGTAGCTACTTACTATCCTCCTATTTCTTCTTCCTTGGGGAATAATTCTTCCCTCAGTTTTTAAATGTTCTAACACGTGGTGCTTATGGTAAGGGATTCTGGCAGGAAAATAGTTTAAGGGGTTCTTACTCTTTATCTGGTCTGATGCTTGGAGACCACCCTCCTACAGGGCACTCTTTGGGTTGTTTTGCCCAATCCTGAAATATTAATACATTAGGGGACACTGTGCCAGCTGCTAGGGGATGATACAGTAGATCTGCTTCCCACAGAGGACAGGGCCATTTGGAAAGCTGAGAAAAGCCAGTGTGACTCCAGGATTGGCCGCCTTGCTCTGACAGGCGCACAGCTATGCCATCAGGTCATGGGGAGAAGTGAAACCTGCCTGCGATCGAGGAACTCAGCTCTGAGTGAACGCAGCCAAGAGTCTCAGACGGCTCAACTTCCAGTTTTGATATTTCAAGTATCTAAAACCAACACTTAGAGAAGGTAAAATAAAGTGTCTTCTTTTGAAGTCAGCATTATAATATATTGGCCTAACAGGTAAATATTGACTAAAGGAAAAGAGAGAGGATTATTACATCATGATATAAACCATAATTTAAAATTTGGTCTCTGTGTTGTGACTACACATGAACTTTCTGTCCTTAGTCAAAATTGACAAACTGACAAAGAGTTCATTACAGGAGATAAAACACAAAGGAAGCCAATCAAAACACATCGAAGAGACTTAAATTTCACTCAGAATTCCCACTAGAGCCTCTAAAACCAGCAAAGAGAAGCACTCTTATTCTCTGCTTTGGAACTTTTTTATGGAAACCCTAAGTAAATATTTTATTACATATATTTACATAATGTGAACTTGCAGAACTCAAGTTCTGCACTGAAGTTTTTATCCTATGAAAGAGAAAATACAAATCCAAAGTTTATATAGCATATGCTGCCAAAACATTTAGAACAAATGGGTTTTAAAAGACCCTGTCTTTTATGTAAAAGTATTCTTTTAAATTAAAAAAAATTTAAACTTTCATCTAAGGAGGCTAAGGTGAGTCCTGTGAGTTGTGAAGAGTAGTTGGAGCACAAAGAGGAAGCCTTTCCAAGGTCTGCCATGTCTGGTTCATTTTCCATAGGGCCCACAAACTTAGATGAACACAAATACTCCTTTGAATGAACTTGAGAGGACATGAAAACTGCTTCATCCAATTAAAACAGTAATAAAATCTAAAGCAAGGGGCTTAGAAACCATCTATTTGAAGCCAGCCTCCCAGCAGCATAGCCACTTCCCAACAGTGTCCTTGCCAGGTGGCCCCCAACATATCCTCAAGGGTGGGGCACTGACATGTTCTTAAAGACACTTCTCTGTTCTGAAGAGCTTTGGCTGTGAGAAAAGTGCTTCTTTACCTGGACCTCAGTACATAAAATAGAGCCTCTAGTTTATGCCAGCATTGGGCTCCCATAAGTGGTGATCTCTCCCTTTAAGGAACTCTCAGTCAAGGGGTTGGCAGACACATCCGCTTCCTTGGCTTCTTTTAAGGAAGATCTGACAAGCTCCTTATTGTTCTCCGTGCCATCTCAAACCCATTTTCCACACTGAAGACTGTGCTCTTTCTACAACATATATCTGACTGTCACCCAACTTTGAAACCTCTAGGCTCCCTGCTACTCTGAACATGCAGCCCAGCCCTGGCTTCCAAGGCCTCACTGGCCTGGCTCCCCCGCCACTCCAGTCCCCTCCTCTATCTGCACACTATCCTCTCTTGCTATATCACAAGGTAATACTAACCAAACTGCCCATCATGTGGGTCTGCCTTGGGTCTCACTTTCTGGCCCTCACCCCTTAATGCCAGTCGTACCCCCGAGTCAGTGTGGTGGAATTCCTAGGGGTGCTTATGCCTTGGGGGCTCCATACTGTCCCCTGGGTAGAGTGCCCTTTCCCCATTCCTCTTCCTGGCAACTCCTACTGCTCCTTCAGAGCACCCCCTGAAGCCCACTCCCTCTGGCAGGAATGTCCCGATGACCCAAATGAGGCTCGACTCCCTCTTTCCCTGCATCTTCCTATAGCTTCTCACCACCCCACCTGGAGATTTTGTGTGCAGATCAGGGGGTACCTCCTTGTTCTCTGCAATCAGCATGAAGTGCAGGAAAAGGACCTGCACAGTCAGTGAGTGACACTTACTGAATGGATAGGAGAGTAACGCTGCTGAGTCCCCCCATACCAGGTCTGCCTGCGGAGCATCCAGCCTGAGCTTGCATAGTGCAGGTGACTTAGAAATCACTACTCCCAGTGTAGCCTGCTACATCCTTGGCTAAAGTAGCAACAACTAAATTGTTTGCCCTTTTCAAGCCAAAATATGTCTCCCTAGAGCAGTGGTTCTCAACCTTTCTAATGCCATGACCCTTTAATATAGTTCCTCATGTTGTGGTGACCCCCAACCATAAAATTATTTTCATTGCTACTTTATAACTATAATTTTGCTACTGTTATGAATAGTAATGTAAATATCTGATACGCAGGATGGTCTTAGGTGATCCCTGTGAAAGGGCTGTTCGACTCCCAAAGGGGTCGCAACCCATAGGTTGAGAACCACTGCCCTACAGTTTCTATTTACTGGCTCTAGTTCTGGCTCATGGGGCTGCCCAGAACAAGCCTTGTCTTCAGAGGACAGCAGTCTGGAAAGAAAAATGGTTGAAATGGTGATCTCTGGCTGAGAGAAGACTGAAGCAAGGCTGGGGAGCAACAGTTTTGATGATTTAGACGGTCATCATGGGGCGCCCCACTCAGGCTTCTCTCCTTCAGGTCAGATACCCACATGGTTTGCCTCTGAGTCATCTTAATACCATTCTCCGAACATGCTCCTAATAACCACTTCTTTCTTTCAATCAGCCATGCAACAAATACTGATTAAGCTCCTATTGTGTGTCCCATCTTCTTCTAGGTGCTGGAGACTTAAAAGGAAAGAAGACTGACAAGATTCCTTCTCTTGTGGAGCTCACATTCTTATAGGGAGAGAAAGACAACAAAGAAAGAAATGACAAGATTACTTAAGATAGTAAAAAGGACTGTGGAGAAATAAAATGAGGTGAGGTAATGAGAACAAGTCAGGAAAGGGTTCTCCTAAGAAATAAATAGACTGGTGGGTCTAAAAAGGACCAGCAATATCTGCTCTTCCTCCCCTCCTTTGCCATCCAGCAAAGTGTTAATAAAAAAAACCCATTAGCTAAAAACTCCTTTACCGGTGAGCTGTTCTCTGGCCAGAGAATAGCCAGACCTAAGGGCCAAAAGGGAGCAAGCCAGGTTTGTCTAAGAAACAGAGTGAAAGCTGGAAAGGGTGGGGGGGAGATTTGGAAGCAAGAAGCTAGTGACACAGACAGAGCCCACTGAGAGCTGTCTTGCTGGGCCAGGATGAAGTATTTTTTATTCTCAAGTGCCGTGGGAAGCCAGCAGAGAGTTTTAAGTGGAGAAGTGAGATTAACTGGATACACCATATTCACGTCTTTGTTCTGTCACTTCCCTCATGCTGCATACTATGGTTCTATCAATGCAGTCAATGGTTACACTGAACTGAAAACAAAGAGCCTGAAGAAGACCACGGCCTCTGAGGAATGGCACTGATAGGGAAACAAATTAATCACTGAGTGAAGTGACATGTTTGGTAAACAGAAGTAGATGACGAAAGAAGCACAATCTGCTGGACACCCTGACATGTCCCACAGATGTTGGACTTCCCATCCCTCAGATTGGTTTCCGTTCAGTTCGTGATGGGAATGTGATGGGAACATGATGCTCTTCCATCAATCCTTTTGACCCTATTTTGGCTTCCCAACAATAAGAACGTTAAGGGAGATCAAACAGTGTTCCAGAAGCTCAGAAAGGTACACACTTCAGCAGCACATAAACTGGAAGCTCAGGAAGGGTAATCCACTCAAAAAGACTGAGAGAAGGGGGCCCTCTGCCACCCGAACAGCACCAGCAGTGAGTGAGGGGTGTCACTCAGGGTAGCTCAACCAGCTGCAGGACATGGGCCTCAGCCTTAGTTTGGTCCCATTGAACTTTAGAAACAGACTCAATAGCTGAAAAACAATTGTGCTTGGATTACGCTGTGGCCACATAAAAACCTTCACCATTTAGTTGGAGTAAGCAAATTCCCTCTGACTTTGATGGAAACATTGATTGGGTTGCTAGGTAAGAGGGACAACTCAAACTCTGACATCTTCTAATTCCATGTGGTATTTTGTTATGTAATTTCACACAAAATTTGAATGCTGGTACAGCAAAGCCATGGCTGTATTCCAGAGCCATGACGTGGAGATGGTTTGAGCATATTTCATAAATGTAAAAGGAGTCAAAGTTAAAAAAATTCTGGCACAAGTAAATCTGAATGCAATGCAAGGAACTCATTATGAGGAAGGGATTGTACAGGATGACTTCTTAGGTCCTCCTGACGGCCAATTTCAAGGATCTGTGGATTTTTTTCTTCTTTCTTCTTTTTTCTCTTTGCCATCCAGCAAAGAGTTAATGAGACCTTTAGTTGAAAACTCCTTTACCGGTGAGCTCACCTTCTGGAACTAAGCAACTTAAAGAACATTTTTCCTTCATTATAACGAAGGACTCTATCAATCTGTAAGTACTTGACTAAACTGCCCACACAGCAATTTTTGTCATGTTCAATCTAAATCTCAGGAATCTAAGTTTAAATTTATAAGAACAGCATGGAAGAGGAACACCCAGGTAGTAAATTCCACTGCAATGGCCTCCTTCATTAACAGGAAAGAGAATGAAGAGTTGAATTTGCGAGGCTGGCACGCTCACTGTCTGGGAACTTCCAGGCCTTTCAGAAGTAAGTGGGGAAAGCCCAGGTCAGCCGGTCAAGCCTGGGACGGAGTGCTGAGCACAGGCTCGAGAGAGGCTCTGGGAGCAGGAAGGCAGGCATCTGGTCCTTTCTCAATGCCAAAAGACAGTGAAGTCCAAGGGGCTGCAAAGGACCCTTGAAGGTAGTTAAAAGGTAGCAGTTCAAAATAAATAAGGGCTGGGGATAGCAGTGGAGTGGATGAGGTGGAAATGGGGTAGTATTGGCTATGGTTTGAGGGTTATAGAGGCTGGAAACAAGAGGGTTCATTATACTATTCTTTCTACTTTTGTGGACATTCAAAATTCTCCATCCAAAAATTAAAAAAAAAAAAGTTAGCAGGGCTGAAGCCAAGGAAAGAAGAATGTTTTAAAAAGACAAATCCAGTTAAGTAAAACTAGCTACAAGTTTTAAAAGAACAATGAGCCAATAGAGGCAGAAGGTTACTGTTTAAAAAGAGCAGAATAAAAATGTCCCCAGTGATGATCTCTGCAGGTTGGAGATATAGGTATGTTCCTTTCCACCTCATATGCATTTGTAATGTTTTCAGTTTTCAAAGGCTGGAAACCATAATAAGGATAAAAAGTATAAAATTAAAAAATGCAAACCTGGTTTAAAAATATATGGAGATATTAAAACCAGTTTTGAGTGGTCAGATTTTGAATTTTTCTTTTCGCTTACATGTAAATTCTAATTTTCGTATAAAAAATTTAATTAGTTAATAGTCTTGGATTCTTTAAATAAAACCTAACAACAAAATGCTGTGTCCACACCAGCCACCTCCATATCTCTTGATTTATCAGCACACACCAAGAAATAGCACCACTGGCCAGCCTGGGCAGGAGGCAGCCAGAGTTGGTGCCGGCTTATATTGGACAAATGTCCCAGTGGATAAAAGTGACTAAAGCATTTTGTAAGCAAGTTTTATAAAGATGAATTTGGTAAATGAAGTAGCAGGAATTGGGCATATCCTATGTGAACAGGAAAAAACTATTTTTCTGCCAGAAATGTGTCTCCTGTGTGTTGCAGGTTGTGGCATTTGTTGTCATCTCTTCCGTGGGTTTTGGTGTGCATGAATAGCCCAGGGAAACTACTCCTTCTCATGCCTGTGGCTGTATAGGGAATGCTTGTATGGATTCCAGCAGAATGGTTTCCCATAGAACAAAGTTTGAGAATAGAACCTTAGCAAACTTTCACACACATCTGAGGATTTTTCTATTTTTAGAAAGCCTATTAACAAGACATAATTACTAGTTTCTAACAGCCAAATATGAAAGAGATGTATAATTTTCAATAAGTTTTAAAGAAATACAAACATCTATATGTATTTAAATCCCTACTCATTAAATGTTAACTGTTATTGTCCACTGCTTAATCCAATCCCAGCCTTCCTTTAACCTGGAATTAAACAACTTTCACACTCGCCTCAAATTCTGAGAGGCAAGAAGCTCATTGCTTTATATTATGGTAACAAAAGCTCTTAATGGCTTTTCTCTCATTCTGGGGATACTTCTTGGAGTTATTTTCTCACCAGGCTCAATTAGTTCTTTTGTATCCAATTACTCCATTTCACTTACTAATTTCTTGGCATGCAGGAAAAACTATTTTCTGCATCCTCCAGACTTTATAAGAGTTAACAAACAATAATACCCAAAATTTTATGCACATTTATCATATGAAACTGCCATATGGTCATACACGGTAACAGCACATTGATTGCTTACTTTTTTTTTTTTTTGAGACAGAGCCTCAAGCTGTCACCCTGGGTAGAGTGCCGTGGCATCACAGCTCACAGCAACCTCCAACTCCTGGGCTCAAGCGAGTCTCCTGCCTCCACTTCCCAAGTAGCTGGGACCACAGGCACCCGCCACAATGCCTGGCTATTTTTTTTGGTTGCAGCTGTCATTGTTGTTTGGCGGGCTGGGCTGGATTTGAACCCGCTACCTTAGGTGTATGTGGGTGTTAGGTGTTTGAGCCACAGGAGCCAAG
>CAUYQV010007431.1:0-21306 GCA_963574575.1 Galagoides demidoff
ATCTTGCTCTTGCTCGGGCTAGTTTTGAACTCCTGAACACCTTCCTCAGCCTCCCAGATTCCTAGGTTTACAGGCATGAGCCACTGCACCTGGCCCAGATTGTGTTTAATATTAAATTGAAGGTAAAAACTTAGTGGAGTATTTACTAGCTTTTATATAGTAAGTGAGTAATAAAAAAATAGCTATTAATAATAGTTGCATTCATAATTGTGCTATTTAACCAATATACTAGAGAAGTAGACCCCTTATAACATCTAATCACACTAATTATAATTTGCCTTACACTGTAGCCATATTAATAGTTTTATCCTCTCTGGACTGTAAGCTCTTTGAAGGGAAAGGAACCCAAAATTGCATTACAGACAGGAAAACTGAAGTGTTTAGCGAGCTGAAAGCTATAGATTCCAGCTGTCATGCCCTCCAAGTCATAAAACTTGAAAAATTTCAACTGATAATGGCCAATTCTTGCATATTTAAAGCATAAAACCTAATTACTCCCTTGATCATCAAACCATTGTGATTAGATATTTATCAAACTTAGTTTCTTATCTTTACTAAGATATTCAAGGCCCTTGAATATGAGTCCCATGTACCTTTTTAGTCTCATCTTAATCATGAAGAATATATTTCAATCCTGCTAATCTTTTCACTATTCCCTGAAGATACTCTGTGTTTATTCTTTCATGCTGTATTCCTCTTCTTTTCTGCCTTGAAAAATGCAACTTAATGGTCAACACTCAACTGTGAAGCTTTCCCCAGCCACATCAGTAAAATGGGAATATTAACCACGGCTGCCATTTACCAAGCTCTTATCTGTGCTAGACATCTTGTGCCAGTCGATCATGACGTGTTCCATGATTCCCCCCATTACAACATTTGTCCTATAGATTGTATATCATACAAATCTCTATCTACCCATCGTCCTCCCAACTAGCACCATGACTATGTTCAGTCACCTTTGCCATCCCAGGGAAGGTCTCACTATAGGTTGTTAATCACTGTCTGCTAAAAACCTTGTTCTTCACAAGGTTAGATTTGTTTTAATAAGTATTTATGGAACAAGAATATTGTACAGAAGACTGAAGTATCAGACTGGAGATTGGGCTCATGACTCCAAATTTCCTTCCAACTGTAAGATTTTATGATCTGGCTACCCACATGTTTAAATAAAGCCCCACATGTTGGAAATTGGGCATAGAAAGCAAAGTCACTGGAGAGCTCATGCACATTTGAGCTCCTTATCCAACAAAAGGCCAGGCGTGGATTCACGTGCAGTCACACATCTGGAGCTATTCTTTCCCCCTGCCTCAGCAGAATCCCTGTGGCTTTTCAGCAGACCGTGCATGAGGGTATCTATAAATAATCACCCAAATGTAATGCCACCCAGCCCGCCGGGTTAAATATAGACATTGGATTGGCTCCAGGGAGGAGGGGACAAGTGGTTCCCAACTCAAAGAAATTGTTATAAATTCCATTTGCTGCATGAATATGTACAGTGGCTTGTTTCCTTCCATACGGACACCAAAATAGCAATTAACTCAAGGCTAATGTTATAGCTGCTACTGTCTCTCCTCCTTAATGTCTCCCCATCTGGATCCCAACACAGATGCTAATGTGTCTAAATGTACGTGTCCAATGACAGCTCTCCTCACACCTGTTCTAAGTATACCTGCCCACTCCTTCTGCCTCTGCTTCCTTTTGACAGAAGGAGGTGTTTTGTGAGTTACAGACACCTGTTCTTTCACTTTTATGTCTTTGTCTCAGTAAAATAGTGGAAAGGGCTTTGACTTCAGTGACAACTGGGTTGCTTCCTAACTTTGCAACTTTCTAACTGTGTGGTCTCAGGAAAGTTAGTGAGCCTCATCTGTTTTTATATTTCTAAAATAGAGGTAATACCATTTATCTGCTAATGCACTAGGAAGATTTGACAAGATGCTCCACAAGTTTTCTGTCCCACCCATAGTCATTAGGTTATTTTACCTAATCTAATTTTACCCTGTTTTACCTAATCTTCTTACCCTAAAGCCCCATTCAATAGATCTCTGGAGATAAAATGGCCATTATTGATTATCTAGACCATTTCTTTTATTTAATAGATGGGGAATTGGGGCAGGAGTACAGAGGTGAATGATGCGTTTCAGAGGTGTCAGATGAAGTTAGATTGGCCCAGGACCAGCTCGTCCATATGTACTGCCTTCAGAACCAAGGCTCTTCCTAACATCCTTCATTCATTCATACTATGTACGTATGCATGTTTTGAATGTTTGTTGAGCAGCTATCAAATGAAGAGTTGGAAATGGACAAGCAAATATCCCCACCACTATCACCATCAAAGGCGGTCCCATGTTGGAACAGCTCAGAGCTAATAGTATTAGCTACATTTTTGACTTCCTTCATACTCCACTAAGTCCCAGGAACTGTTTTAAACATTTTACATACTTAATTTATGTAATCCTCTCCAAGCCATGTGAAGTGTGGATACTATTATCTTCCCAATTTTCCTATGAGAAAATTGAGGCACAGGGTGGTTAAATGATTTGTTCATGTTTATATGCTAGTGAGTGGTGGTTGTAGGATTTGACTCCATGCAGTGTTTTTCCAAGGTCATGCTTTTAACCACTAAACGGTACCCACTCTTAATGCAGAAAGAAGATGATAGCATGGAAATCCAGGGAAGTACAGGGACTGTAGGAATTCAACACAGGGTCACCCCAGTCATCACATGGGTGTCAGGGAAGGCTTCCCAAGGAAGCTGATGTTATGAATGATATTGTCCATATGATATTTTAGATAATATGTGACATCATTAACTCCAGAGGCGAAAGTTTGGTAGAATGACATGGTGTCAGACCTAAGATTCCAAGAAAATCACAGAAATAAAAGAAATTTGGCTGGCACTTTACAATTTTTAAAGTGCTTTCTATATTATTTATTATTTTATTTTACCTGAGCTGTACAGCACCACTTTTATGGTGAGAGCAGGACAGGAGTTAGAATTCCAATTATACAAATAAGGAAACCTTAGCTCAGAGAGAGAGAGATTTCCATCAAAGATGCTAAGAAAGATTGTGGGGGAACTAAGAATAAGATATGGTTCTCCTTATTCAGGGCACTTTCTATCCTTCATCCTGCCCCTTTCTTTCTTTCTTTCTGCTTATCTAACCTAAAAATAAAGAAACCTTCCATTAATTTAGAGAAAGGGAGGATTAGTCTGCTCATTGGACCATCTCCCTAAACATCAAATTTTGGTATGATTCTTAATCTCAGAGAGAACAGGATGAAATCCTCAAACAAGAACTGGTTGTGTGGATCTTCCTCAGTCTCGGCTGGAGGGAGAGGCATTTGTTACCAGAAGAGCAAGGCTACGGGGAATGATGGACTTATTATATTCTTGCACTGGTAAAAGATTTACCAACCTAGAGTGGGTGTGAGCAAAAGGAGGACACAGATAAGCTCATCGTTTTTCAAAGAAATTGTGCTTTGGATCATAGAGAGGTTCTGCTCTGTATGACAAAAAACTGACAGTGTTATCTGATGGAAGCTTTTTAAAAGAAAGGCATAACCCTCTGATCATCCACTATATAAACCTCAGTGGCCTCATGCAGCATCTCATGTTGAGGACATCTTGTTGACTGAATGAGTCAGCAAAGAAACGTGCCCTTACTAGGACCCCTATGTGAATGCTGGGCAATGTGAAAAAGATTTAGATAACATTATCATCTGTGGGCCTCATCATCTCCTGGGGAACATGATGTAAAACCAAGGACTCTCTCTTCACAAAAGTGCCCAGAGGCCACATATATGCAAAATTGTAATACGTTTTCAGGGAGTCCACAGACCACCTTGAGTCTTAAACACAGATACATTAGTATTCTATAAATTAAAGGTGAAAGTCTCATGTTATTTTTTAATTGATTAGTTACACTTAAGAGGATGGGTGGAGGAAGGGTGACTGGTGGGACTACTTATGTAAGATGAGCCTATGGTTCATCTTACAAGGGTACATGTGAATCTTTCTAAATGTAGAATATAAATGTCTTAACACAATAACTAAGAAAATCACACGAAGGCTATGCTCACCAGTTTGATGAAAATATTTCAGATTGTATATAGAACCAGCATACTGTACCCCATGACTGCATTAATGTACACAGCTATGATTTAATTAAAAAAAGAGGAATTAGCTTGTAAGTTTCCATAAACATGGACTGTGTCAGATTCATATTATGTCTTCAGTGACCACTAACTATTTAAAGGACATTGGTTGAATAGACCTGATCTATAATATAGTATCAGTTAGCTGGTGCTGTGTAGGAAGCCAGCCCAAAACATAGTGGATTAAATAATAGCCAATGATGTAGCTCAGGATTCTGAGGTTAGCCATTTAGACTGGTCTAAGCTAGATAGTTCCTTTGGTCTCCGTTAGTGTCCCTCATGCGTTTGTGGTAAGCTGTGAGTCAACTACAAATGTTTTGCCAATATTCGTTGGGCTTTATAACATGTTTGAGGCCTTGACGGAGACAAATGAATTGGCTCATTCTGGTCCATACTCTCTACCATCTTCCATCAGGGTGACACAAGCTGGGTGAAGTGATAAAGACAGTGAGAAAAGTATCCTCAGGCTCAGGGCAACTCAACTGGTTTTTATTTTATTTATTTATTCTTTGAGGGATCGAAAATATTAAACAGCTTTATTAAGGTATAATTGACATAAATTTGATGGGATTTTTTGTGCATGTTAGGTGATTTTAATGTGCAGTCTGAATAGAAAAATCTGGGGCACAACCTGTGGCGCAAAGGAGTAGGGTGCTGGCCCTATATGCTGGAGGTGGTGGGTTCAAACCCAGCCCCAGCCATAAACTGCAAAAAAAGAAAAAAAAATCTATATTCTTGGCTGGGTGCAGTGGCCCATGCCTATCATCTTAACACTCAGGGAAGTTGAGGTGGGTGGTCTGAGCAAGAGCAAGACCCTATCTGTTCCAAAAAACAAAAACAAAAACAAAAACAAAATCTAGTGGGCATGGCGGTGCCTGCCTATAGTCCCAGCTACATGGAAGACTGAGGCAAGAAAATTGCCTGAGTCCAAAGAGTTTAAGGTCCCTGTCAGCTATGATGATGCCACGACACTCTACCCAGGGCAACAGAGAAAGACTATATCTCAAAAAAAGAACAAAACCAAACCAAAGAGAAAACCCCTCTATTCTTGAAGAAGAAAAAGAGAAAAAGACCAGTAATATGCTCCCCTATCATTACTTCCCTCCATTCCTTCCATATGGTAACAGAAGCCTACAGAAGTGATAAAATGTGGAGAGAAGAAAAAGTGCAATGGGAGCAACAAAGATAAACAAGAAAATCCACCTGCTAGGTAAATATAATGTAAGCATAAGCTAGGGAGCTTCGGCCTGACCGAGAGTAAGACCCCATCTCTATGAAAAATAGAAAAAATTAGCCGAGCATTGTGGCAGGCACCTGTAGCCCCAGCTACTTGGGACACAGAGACAAGAGACTCACTCAAACCCAGGAGTTTGAGGCTGCTGTGAACTAGGCTGATGCCACCCAGGTGACTCAGTGAGACTCTGTCTCAAAAAAAAAAAAAAAGGATGAGCACTTGTAGCTCAGCAGCTAGGGCGCTGACCTCATACCCTGGGGCTGGCGGGTTCAAACCCAGCCTGGGCCTGCCAAACAAAAATGACAACTACAAAAACATCAACTAAAAAATAGCCGGTTTGGGGTGGGTGCTTGTAGACCTAGCTACTCAGGAGGCTGAGGCAAGAGAATTGCTTAAGCCCAAGAGTTTGAGGTTGCTGTGTCCTGTGGCACCATAGCACTCTACCCAGGGCAACATAGTGAGACTCTGTCTCAAAAAAAAGAAAAAAAAAAGAGGGCGGCACTTGTGGTTCAAAGGAGTAGGGTGCCAGCCCCATATACCAGAGGTGGCAGGTTTAAACCCAGCCTCAGCCAAAAAATAAAATAAAATAAAATAAAATAAAATAAAAGACATGGTGCTAAATAATACTTCTCAAGCTATCTTCAGTGAAAAGATCAATTGTTCTTCCTCTCCCATCTGTTGTGGACCACAATAAAATTTTCTTAGCCATGTTTATTTGTTTTTGTTTGTTTTTGAGACATAGTCTCACTTTGTCACCCTTGGTAGAGTGCCACTGCAACACAGCCTACAGCAACCTCAAACTTTTGGGCTCAAGTGATTCTCTTGCCTCAGCTTCCCAAGTAGCTGGGACCTCAGCCCCTGCTGCAACACCCAGCTATTTTTACAGATGGGATCTCACTCTTTCTCAGGCTGGTCTTGAACCTGTGAACTGGTTTATAGATGCCAAAGACATTTTCTCTGCCTGTCTTCCCTAAACCTGTTTTACTTTGCTCTGTAAGGAAACAAATAAGGAAACCTTGGCCGAGAGAGAGAGATAGATAATAAAGAGAGAGTGTGTGTGTGTCACTGTTAAGTGTCCCATGTCTCATATTGTCTTCCCTTTGCCCTCAGCTAGGAAAAAGCTGAATCATTAATTCACATGAACTTACTGATGACTCAGATACTTTGATGCTGGGTACTGAAGTCAGGGGTAACACCATTCAGAGATGTCATGGGGGTTAGCAGTTTAGAAGTTAGCAGTGGCACTGGCCACTGGAACAAGAAGGAACTTATGAATAGCAGAAGGCCAGGAGTAGAGGGGGGAAGACCAGTGAACTCATTAAAGAATTTTAGGCTGCAGCTCTGATTATATATAAGGGCGAGTTCTCCTCGCCACTCTTACCCTCAGGATTTCCTAAATAGAATCACTGAGGGAGAAAGCAGCTTGGAATTTCTAAAAGCCAGGAAAATAAAGTCTGAGTGTATTAAGATCAACCCATGAATGGATTAACAAACTGTGGCATATGGATACCATGGAGTACTAGTCAGCCATAAGAAAAGAGGGGAGACTTTACATCTTTTGTGTTTAGCTGGATGGAGTTGAAACACATTCTTCTTGGTAAAGTATCTCAAGGATGAAAAAAAAATATCCAGTGTACTCGATACTAATATGAAACTAATATATAAACAATTATATGCCCCCACAAAAGAAAAAAGCAGAAGGGGGGGGAGGAGGTAGAGGAGAGGGAGGAGGAGGGAAGGGAGGGTGGGTGGTGGGATGTCGCCTGATGTGCACAGTGTGAGGGTTCAGCGCGCCCCCTGGGTGAAGGGCTTGACTACAACTTGAACTTTACTTTAGAACTGAAGACAAGGTAATCTAAACATTTGTACCTGCATATTAATCTGAAATAAAAATTAATAACAATAAAAAAAAATTTGGGATACTGCTACATAGGTGATCATGGACAGAACAGGAGACATATAGAAAGTCTTCTGACCATCCCTCCTCATGGCCATGCCAGCAAATCCCGGGATCGGTGTTCTTCCTTCATCATCTAGATCTCAATTGCCTCCTCAGGTGACTGTGTTTCCCACAGAATGTTCTCTGACGGAGGAGACCTCATCTGTATCACTGTCATTCTCATACACCCGGAACACATAGTAGGGATCCAGCATGCCATTGTCAATCCAACTCACTAACATCTCTTGCAGAAGAGCATATGAAGTTGAGAGAGAAAAATGGCAGGTCGAGGATAGGATGAGATGTTTAGACTTGTTCCCCCATCGTTCTGCAACCGTCCATAAGATCTTCCCCATCCCTAAAAGTCTGTGAATCCTCTGATTTAACTTCAAGACCAGGTAGTTTTAGGAGCAGGAATGCTGCTTATGATGAAACTATCAAAATGCAAACAATTTTGATGTAGGTGTAGAAAAACAATAATTATTGTAATAATCATTATGAAAGAGATGCGTTGTTCTTTTCAACTCTTATTAACCTGGATTTTGTTTAAGAGGTTTCCAATTAGCTTCTCGCCTCTGCACAGTTAACCTTTTCTGAGCTTTCCTCTTCAGGCTCTCCCTCCCCAAGCCCTCAAGCCTCATTTCTGCCCATGGCGTCTTGAAGGAATAGCTGGAATCCAGCCTCCTGAACAGCTCCTGAGCATGCGATAATTGCAATATAATTAATGAATTAAAAAGAATGAAATGTTTTAAGTGCTTTCAATATTCCCTTTCCTATAATTATCTACAGGAAACATGTTCATTAACAATCTTGTGCTGACAGCCCCCAGGCTCTGGATAAGCTAGCTCAGCTTCCAATAAGAAAATGAATTGATGACCTCTCTATACCATGCCCCCAACTTTGATGGGGAGGTACCAGCCAAAGCCAGACCATCCCCTGGTAAACTATTGCCCAATCAGTTTCCTTCCCTAATCTTCAGTGACAGGGCACTTTGGCTGGTCTCAAATGCTAAGAGCATTTTCTCCACTTGTCTGCCCCAGACCTGTTTTATTCTCTTCAAGAAAACACAAAGCTAGTTGACCCCTATTAAGTCATCCATGTCTTATATCATCTTCCCCTTGCCTTCAGTTAGAAAGGCTCTGAATCCCTAATTCACACAAATATTAATGACTAAAATCCTTTAACTCTGTGGCTTGCCGTCAGGGGTAAGATTGTCTATGCTGGGGGGTCAGAGAGTACTCAAAGCCAGACATATGTGTGTCTTGTGTGAATGGTGTCTGGTTTAATTTTACTTGACCATTGGGGGAAATATTAATATTAAACTAAATAGTAATGTCTTATAGCATAACATTTAAAATGCACTTAGATATTTAAAATATAGATCATTATATTCTTTAAAACATCTTGCTTATGGGAAGTTGTTGCTTCAGACTAGGCCCGGTCACTGACCACCTCACTGGAAGTATTTGTTAAATATGGCTTAATGAAATATTTCTACCATGGACACTTAGTACCAGGTCAGGGCAAAAACTGAACTTACACTGTGGGAGTTCCATCAATATGACAAATGAAAGGGGCATGTTGGTGGGTAGAGTCATGTGACAGAACTTCCCAGGTTTATTTACTTATTAGATGCTTGAATTTTCAATATGTGTACGGTACTGAGGCCCAATGTGGAACACACTGATGAATAACACAGAGGTTGTGCACTCAACAGTTTTATAGACCAGTGGGGGAGATGAGATTTCTATCAATAAATAACTATAATAGAGACAGGGCTAAGAGCTGTAAGGTAGGAGCAATAAAAGTGGTATGAAGAATCAGGGGAGGTGGATAGAATCTCCAGCCAAGGCCATAAGAGGAAGTGTCATGGAGGAGGAAGACTTTTGGCTGGAACTTGAAGGATGGATGAAGTTTAGATGAGAAAAGATGCAGGAGGAAGTTGTTTGTTACCACATCAGGACACAGTTCTTAGCAGAGGTGCAGAGACTAAATCTAGAGAACAGTAGTCGAGGCAGGATGGGCCAGGGTTGGGGGAGTTGTGCCTGACTGTGTATTCAGGGTAAGGCTACAAGGACACGAAGCTGGAGTGAAGTTCAGGAAGGGTCTATGAAGGCATTTATATGTCGCCCCGGAGAGGTTGTGGCAGTATCAGGCTTTTAGCTCATGAATAAGAGGAATCTTTGCAGAAGACAGGAAGCTGGGGTGGGTCACGGGTGATTTAGATGTGTGGGTAATAACAAAGGTAGCAATTCAGGTAGGAAGTTAGTGAAAAAAGTTCTTCCAACAGGCAATAGAAGGATCAATAAGACAGTAGCAGATCGAATCCTACCACCTACCACTGTCCACACAGGAGGACCCTCGAATGCCACTGTACCCTGGAACACATACAAACACATAGAAATTGAAGAGTAGAGCAGTTGAGGTAATGATGTAGAGAAAAAAAAAACTCAGGATACCCTAAAATGACCTGGAAACTGAAGAAATCAAAAGGAATCAACCTCTTTGCATCATCAATCCACCTAGGTATGTATTTTTGAGAAGACGATATTGGTAACCAATAAAATATGCATTGGGTGTTTCTTTCAAGCACCTACAAAACTCTTTTCGGGGGCATAGCCTCAGACTCAGGCTAGTGGGGATACTGATTAGGTATGTTGGGTACATAATACACTTGAGCAGCTGCCAATGTCACAAAAGGACTAGGGCAAATGGGCAGTTTAAGGGTTTGATCAGGTCAGGGCAGGAGAGTACCAGGCTTGAGGCCATTGTGTGTGCTTGTCAGGGCTCCCTGAGGCTGGTGCTCAGAGTTCAAGGCAGGTGGAGATGGTCAGCTGGGTATCCAGACAGAGGGAGTTACTTCCCCAACCCTGGACTCCTCCAGAAGGCTTAGAACCACTCTGCCCATTTGAAAGCAGCT
Organism: Galagoides demidoff; assembly: GCA_963574575.1. Classification (NCBI taxonomy): domain Eukaryota; kingdom Metazoa; phylum Chordata; class Mammalia; order Primates; family Galagidae; genus Galagoides; species Galagoides demidoff. Next base: position 10,249 of record CAUYQV010007431.1, read on the forward strand.
GGAGGCTTTTTCAATGCTCCTCTGAGACCAGGCCAAATTGTGCATTAATTTTTTTTGTTGTTGTTTTCAATAGATCTTGTTCCTTCTATATTTATTCTTTTGTTTGAACCAAGTATTGTCCTCATATCCTCAAGATGGTATAGAATTAAAAGTTCAAGACTTCTGATCTCACTAGATGAGAGACTACGGCTTTTTGGATTAAATTTTTTTTCTTTCTCTTTTTTTCTTGCCACCTTTTGCTGACTAACCTTGGGCAAGTTGCTTAAAATCTGCGAGGTTCAGTGTCCTCTTCTGTGAGCTGAGATCATGATAGTATTTGCCTCTAAGGGTCATTGTGGGGATTGAATTAGATAATGTATGTAAGTAATTAAGCAGGCATCCTGCTATTCATTAAGTACTCAGTAAAAGTTATTTATGATTCTTCAAATTATCATGGTGATTCTTGGTGTGCTTTTCTCTAGTTGTTTGGCCAACTAGTCCTTAAAGGAACTATAGCATCATTTCAAAATTTTTCTTCTGGTCATTCCCTCAGAGTTATAACTTCTTAGAAGGTTAAAAAAAAAAAAAGTCGAAATTCAGACTCTGTCATTGTAAAGTGTATACATTGCTTAGGATCATTCTGTGGTGACAGAAAGCCAAGTAGCCCCAACAAAAAAGAGAAAGCATGGCCTTGCAGAACAAGGTTCAAGGATGACTGGAGGAGGTCAAGTAGAAGCATCTCTGCCTTGCATATCTTAGCTCTGATTTTCTGTGCTTATATAATGACTGGGAGATTCAGGATAGCTCTCGGTGGCTTCCACCTTACGTCCTACTTCTGAGCAGACCAAGCAGATGTGTTTCAGCTGAAGTGTCTTTCATTGGCCTGACATGAGTCTCCAGCCTTCCCTAGTGTGTTTGGAATAAATTAATTAGTTGGACCTGATTCATGTTCTTACTCGAGAAGCCATGGGCTCAAATCAGCCTCTGCAGCCTGTGGGCTCAGAATAAAAGAGAGGTGGATTTCTAGTGCTGTGCTTCTCAAAGTGTGGTCTCTAGACCAGTAATATCAGCATCCCTTGGAAAACATACCTAGAAACACAAATTCTCAAGCCCATCCCAGACCTAGAAAATCAGCAACTCTGGAGGAGGGGCCAGGAATGATGTATTTTAAGAAGCCCCCGTGTGGTTCTAATATATGTTAAAGTTTGTGAATAACCATTCTAGAAGAAGAGGCACGAACTATTTCCAGAAAAAAGACAGAAGAATGCTGAACAAATGGGGACAACAGATACACTTAATAAATCATCATGCCCATCTCACAGACGGGGAATCTGAGGGTCTACAGGGTAATCAGACTGGACCAAAGACATGTTTAATGATCCCGGAGCCAGGTCTTGGATTCAGATATTCTGGTTCCGAATCCAGAACCCCTTCCACCAGAACGGTATCGTAGAAAATGAGAAGAAACTCCTTGCTCAAGAGATTGCACCTGATTGTGTAGGCTGTTCATTTTTTAAGGAATTTTTCCACACAAGTAACCACTACCTAATAGCAGATTACCCGATGCATTTTCAAGACATGAGCTCCTCTACTGCCCTAGAGGGAATGAGCCCCTGAGGAGCAATGGGGGATATGTCAGGTAGCAGTTTCTCTTCCACATCTCCTCACATTCCAGAAAGCTTCCCCGTGCCCAGAGGTTCTGCGTGGCCAGATGCCATGATTATCTGCAGATGTCACTGACTCCAGGGCCAAGTTATTCATATTTTACATTTGAAAATCATCTCCCAGCTAAGGCCAAATGAAATGACCTTTGTGGAATGAACTAGATGGAAGTCAACAAGAATTTATTGAGCAGGGACTAAGTGGCCAGGACCGTCAGTCATGGCTGAGCTTAAGAGGGAGGAAGAAAGCACGGACCCTTCCCCAAAGGACATCACAAGCCAGTGAGGCAGATGAGATGAACACAACTAAAACAATTAGAGGATTTTACGGGCACTCTTGTCCCCCAGCCGTGTGGCAGTGTGTCCAGCATCTGAACCCTCCTTATGTATTTGGGGAGTTTTCCACCTTATGGCTTTTGATGACATTCTTCTTCCCATTCAAGAAGCTGAAAGAAAGCCAGATATAAGTTTTTCCTACTTACCCAGGGAATGAGGGAAGGTTGGCCAATTAGCAGTGACTGACTAGATCTGGTGGGACAGGGACAAGGAAACGAAAAGACTGAAAAATTTATCATGGTGGTAGTGGTGACATTCACCTATTTTCTAGGGTACTAGTAAAGTGACAAAGGAACTAGAGGTGGCAGCAGAAGTGCTAGGGTGTGGATGGTCATAGCCATAGAGCCCTACATTAAAGCAATAGAGTGTCGCCCTCAATATCTTCACCAGGTGGCTCTTGTGCCATGGTGGGCTTCAGCTACCTGCACCCTTTGGTTTTCTAGGTTGCCTTAGTGATACTCTGAGCTTATCAATATCTTTCCAATAGTTTTCCACGTGGCCTGAATTTAACCAACGAATTTGACCCTTTCTGTTGCTTGCCCCGTGGGCCCTGACGGATGAGCACTGAGACCTCCTACTCTCGTCCATCCTGGGCTTTGTGCAGGGAGTTCCCTCAGCCTAGACTGCTCTCCTCCCCTTTTCTGTCATTCTCTTCACCTACTTAACCCCTGCTCACCATTTAGTCCTTTAGATCCCAGCGTGCACTTCATTTCTGCACAGTGACAGCCTTACCTGAGCTCTGGAGTATTTCTCTTCTCACCAGTTCTCACCACCCTGTCTGCCTCCTTTGAAACACTGAGTGTGTAAATGCATGCCTGGTGATTGCTCTTTCTCCTTGCCCTAGTTCATTCAGGCTGCTGTAGCAAAATAATCATAGACTGCAGTATTTGCAAACAAGAAAAATGTATTTCTCACATTTCTGGAAGCTGGAAAGTTGGAGACCGAGGCATCCGCAGATTTGCTGTGTGGCATAGGCTCATTCCCTTTTTCATCAATGGCATACTCTTGCTACGTCCTCATATGACGGGAGGAGTGAAGAGGCTTCCTCGGGCCTTTCTACTCAGGACAGTAATCACATTCATCAGGGCAGAGACCTCATGAGCTAATCACCCTCTACAGCCCTACAACTTAATACAATTCTTTGGGGGATTATCTTTCAACATGTGGGAGACACAAACACCCAGACTATTGCACTCCTCTAACCAGACTAAAGACATATGAGGATGGGGACTCTCCTTTTGTTCTCCACCATGTTACCACTGGCTAGCATGGTGTCAGGCACGTGGGAGCTGCGTGCCATCTGAGATGGCTGAACAGGATGAGTAAATGAAGACAGCTAGGAGCTGGCATATACCATAAGCACTGTAGTCCTTCTAAAGGGCTGAGAAAAGTTTCCCAGAGCAGGTGAAGCTTGCCTTGATGTATTTGTGGGATTTGACCTGCAAGAAGACAGAAGTAGCAAATCCCAGATTGAAGGATCAGCATGGAGGCAGGAATAGGAGAGGGGCGTGGAAACATGTGCTTGGGAAATAGGCAGGTGATGTGTGGGCTGGAGCATGGAGTCTGCATAAAGAGGAAGGGTGGATGAGATAACATGGGTTGAGGAGAGCAGATTTTGCATCTATTTGGTTCTGTACAGCTGCTGTATGTTGCCTGGACTGCAGCTTCTCCGTTCGTGAGACAAGAGTAACATGTGGTTCAGACTTTCCTTGGAGTGAAATGTGTGGTTAAGTGATTTATAGTGGGCCTTTTGAAAGCCAAACATGATCGTCTGCTACTCTGAGCCTTTCAATGCCACCCGTTGCATATACAATACAGGTTGGGATCCATGGCCAGGTTTGGGGTTTTGAAACCTGTGACTCACATTTGTTCTCCCAGCCTGGCTTCCTACTGGTCCCTCCTCACGCTCACTCCTCCTCAATCTCTTGGGCACCTCTGTGTCCTCACACATGCTTTCCCCCCTGGCTGTATTGCCCTTCCCTTTCCTGGCCCATCTGGTGAACTTTCTGAATTGTCCATTGAATCTCAGGTCATGTCATTTCTTCCAGAAAGCCCTGTTTGATCCAGAGTTAAGTATTTTGGTACCTTCATACCCTACATACCTTTCAGCAATTATGTTTTTCATATTTTTTTATGTTTCAGAACTAGTTGGGTACCTAGAACATAGTAGACACTTAATGAATGTTTAGTAAACTGAATACACTTTTAAAACCACTGAACACTGAAATGCATCTACTAAACACTTGGTGGGCATCCATTAAGATCCAAGCATCAGGTGACAGCTGTGGTGGTGCTGGTGACTGTAGTGGGGTTTGTGCAGCAGAACTAGCCAGATTTGTGTAGTCTACTGAGAGCAGGAATTTGTAGAGCTCCTAATCCAGCCACCCTCACTGTTCAATAAGGCAACCAACGCACAGAGAGTAAAGAGTTTGTTTAAAACTACAGAGTAATTCACAGCAAAGCAAATGAAGAATCCACTTCTTATGACTCTCAGCCCAGGAATATGGCCACATCACCTTCTGTGTTCCTGCTTATTATGGTTATGATTATCCTGCCTCTTAGCCACACTGGTTTCTTCTTATTTTTATAGCTCTAGCTAATGTTGTAGAGGATTAATATTCTTTTTTCTGTACCTTTATTATCACATTATATGACTGCACCTAAGTCATAGTGTATGTTTTTCCTCGTTTTTAAGATGAGTATACAAAGAACGACTTCCTAATATTTGAAGAGTTCATAAATTATAAATTCAGCAAATTTCCATTTCCACCCACCTCCCTTTCCTGCGGTAGCAATTCGGGAGCCATTTGTTGGTGATTTGTAAATCTTTGAACCTGTTACAGGAGAATGGATAATTCTAAGAGTGCGTCTAAAAGAAATAGTTGGTACCGTTTGGAACAATGAACCATTCTGTAATTGAATAGAAGACCTGAGACAGCATGAATGAGATCATGTCTATAAAATGGTCTGAGCCCCTCAGAGGCAGAACTCCATAAATACGAGGTATTGTTGTTGCAGCATTTACCACATAATATAAGGGCTACTCATTGCAAGAGGAAAATGGTCTACACGGGGCTTCATAAATAACAGTGTGTGCCTGCTTGCTCCTCCTCTGATTGCTCCCAGCTCTGTGCTGGCCTCTGAGCCAGTCTTTTACCCTGTTTTCCATCTTACCACTTAAGATAGGCATGGCCATTTGGGGGAGAACTCAACAAAGTGTGCCATTCGTTAATTAATCAGGTATTTACTGAGTACCTACTAGGTGCCTGTGGTATGCTAGGTTTATGATAGATTGAGTAGTCTCTGTCCTCAAAGTCTTATCCCCATCCCACCACTGGCCCCAAGATGCTCTGTCCTCAGGAAGTCACCTGCACCCCACAGCAATGATTGCCTTGCGCTGTGAATACTCAGAGCTCACTGTGGTGCAGATACTTTGCAGGTCATTTTAGAAGATCCTTGGGGATCAGAATCACTTCCTGTTTCTGTCCCATCACAAAATGCCTCATCAGAAACTGCTGTGATCTGGGGATAAAGGATGACTCTCCATTCAACCATTCATTAAACAAATATTTACCAAGTGGCTATAATTAATGAGTAGGCACAAAGGATATAGGCATGAAAGAAGAAGATAAGAGCTCTACCCTCCAAAAGACAGATACTAAAGATATAATTAAGGAATTTTGTGCCATCATGACAGGTGGGATAAGTTCTGTGAATACAAATAAGCTCAGGTGAGGGGCTTGAAAAATGACCATAGGCCATTTTAGATAGGCAGATGCCCTCTGGATAAGACCTGAATGAAATTAGGAAATGAGTCCATGGGATGACTGGAAGACAAGGACTGTAGGGAGAGAGAAAAGCAGGTGTGAAGGTCCTGAGATTTGGATCTTGGAGCATGGCAGGGATCAGGGAAGAGGCCATTGTGCCTGGAGTGCACTGAGTAAGGGGGAGAGTAGGAAAGGACTTAAGAAGGGTAGGTGGTGTCTGATTTATGCAGAGATTTGTTGGCCGAGGTAAAGAATGGTGGATGAATTGACTAATACCTCTAGACTACTGCGGTAGCTTCTCACTGATGTTCCTGCTGCCAGTGTCTCTGCTTTCCAATTTTCCCTGTGTATTTGACTTCTGAATCACCATCCAGTCTTGGGTTAGATCATACCATATCCATCCTCAAGAATTCACAAAGTCTGCATGACATTTAAAAACCTAACTTCAAATTACTCTTTGTGGTATGGAAACACCCTTCGAGTAGAGGTGAGCCTACCTTGTCCAGGCCTAGTCTCCTTTACATCTACCCATCCTCCCTCTACTTCACCTGCATCAGACTCCGTGGCACAGGTTGAAGAGGCACAGCCCTTTCTTGGAGTTGTTCAGACCACTCTCTCGACTTCTCTCTCTTCTTCTTTTCTCCTCCTCAGAACACGACTCAAATTCCATGCCCCCTTCCAACCTACAGTTGCTATTAAGTTCCTTTCTCTGTGTGCTTCAGTACTGAGGCTCCCTTTATGCTGTGTTTGATTCTGCCTTAATGAACATAAGTTGTGAACGTGTCAGTTGTTGGTGAGAGCATCTTGTTTTTGAGAATAGGAATTCTGATCTTAGTTATTTTTCAATCCCCAGTACTTTGTTCAGTGCATAGCACAAGACCAGCCCTAGGGAAAGATTTAATGAGTGATTGATTATGTTCAGGTAAGCCAACAACCACAGGAACTAACATTTGTTGAGGACTCACTGTGAGCTTAGTCCTGGGGTTAGGAACCTTAACATAGATTATATCATTTAAGCTTCATGACAACCCAGGAGATGGAGCTTTCACTGATGCAATTTATAAAGGAAGGAATAGAAACTCAGAATGCTAAAACCTTAACCATATGCAGGCTGATACCAAAGTCTACAATTTTTAACCATTGCATTAGACAAATGCTCTACGATCATTAAGCTCCATTTCCATGGAGGTCAGAACTGACTCACACAAAATGGGGAGATGCCAGTTGGCTGTGAAGAGAGAGTTCACAGTAATGAATGTTCTTCAGCTATGGAATGGAGTGTCAAGGACCTTGATGAATGAAGAGAAGATTACCATTGCCCACCTAGGAAGTGGCCAGGGTTCCTCACTCCTCAGGGGACCTTTCGAAAGCTCTGTTTCCTGAATTTCCTCTGACACATTATGTCTTGCCCTGAGAAAATAAAGGTCTCAGATTCATATTCAGAAGTCTTTGATTCTAATTATGTCTCTGAGTAGAAAACCAACAGTTTCCTAATCTTTGAAATGGCACTGATAATATGTACTCTAATTACAAACCTTCGAAAAGTTGAGATTCCTGGCCCTTTTCCTTTCTCCATCTAATTAACCTATACTAAGTAGCTATTTTACTCCCAGAGAACTTCACATCTCATTTACATATGCACGTGACACACAGTCCCTATCATCAAGATGTTTGTATGAGATATGAGAACCTAAGACATTCACACAGGAACCTTAGTACTAATCAGTACGTGATGAACAACATAGGACCTTGTATACAGAAAATGCTAAATAAGTGTTTGTGGATTATTGACTGAGTTAATTAAACAACTCAAGAAAACTTTGTCAGGCATTACGAAATCTCTGGTCCTGTGTGCTGTAAAAAATTTGGAAAGATGGACAATTGATATCTGGGGACACCTGAGCAGACTTCACAAAGGAGGTCACATAAAGTCCAGGCTCCATGACAGCAGGGTCTTTATTTAACATGCTGTTTGTTGTATCACTGAGCCCAGTGCAGTGTTGTCACATGTTGGTACTGTCTACATAATGCAATTGCAGTGCAGTGGCCAGGTGGCAAGTGCATGCAATGGCTAGGAGTGGAGCCATATATATATATATATATATATATTTTTTTTTTTTTACAAAGCCACACATGTGATAGTCTAAGGAGCCACACTCACCTCCAGGAGTCACTACTGCCTTCTGGGCTCCAGTGTCCTTACTAGGAAACTTTCGAGGCTACCCAGGACAGGGTCAAGGGCCTCTTCCTTCGACTGCTCTGTGCTATATCCTACGCTGCTTTTAGTCAACAGTAGTCATCACCATGACTAATATGTTCTAGGCCTGCAGAAGGGAGTGGGTTTCTCTGTACTCTCTTTTCTGCTGTCAGAGCAGAATGCACCCTTCAGCTCTCAGGGATGGGCTTCAGTAAGGGCACCTGCCCACACCACGCATGATAGTCCAGCCCTAGGAGACTAGGACTCATGAATTTTATGGCCACACTTTGGAACATGAATCCTGGGCCTGATCCAGATTCCAGGTGGGAGGATGTTGTCACTCAGAAGTCAGTTTCATTCAGTTGATGGAAAATTTCACTGTTCCAGAGAGCTGATGCCACCAGGATCCTGAACAAAGCTATTTCTGACAACCTTGAGGCAGAACTCATTAAAGGAGGTTTTCCAAAGTCCTACAGATGCAAGACTGAGAAATAGCTTTATTATATGGCTTTAGAAAAATTACATGCCTTTTCTGGTCCTTTGTCCACCTCTCTCAAGAAAGATGCTTGGAAGTTACAAAGGATTTGCGATCCTCCCACCACAGTGGAGTGAGCTGCATCAGTAAACACGCACCTCTCAGTAGACCCAGCTCTCAAAACCAGTATGTGACCAGCGACACCTGTTGTCTCTTTCAAACTCTATTTCCTTCTCTAATATGAACACAAAGTCCCCTTTCTCCCAGGGCTGTTTAAACAATGAATAAATTAATGCTTGAGAAACTACACAGGAAAAGGACAGCAGCAGAGTGGTGTTGAGGAAATAGTGAAGACCACAGATTCTCTCAGACCTGGGTTCTGAGATTAGCTGTATCCTCTCTAAGCTGTGTAACTTTGGACACATTCCTTTACCTCTTAATCATTAATTTTTACAATTGGAGAAATGGGAAGACTTTGAAAGATTATTACGGGGATGAAATCAGAGAAGTGTCTTACCCAGTCCATGCAGCAAATGTTATTTCCTGTCTCCCTTTCTCTCTTTACAAACAGGAAGTCCTAAGTGTATCTGTGAGATGTATGGTGCCATGGAAAATGTTTCAACTTCTGAAAGGCTGTTCTCCAACCTTATTGGGAATTTTAGGCCAAGGAAGAAAAGAGGAAATTAGTTGGTCCAAATGAACTCATGAAGCCTGCCAGGATTGTGGGAGAAATAAAAACACTATTCGAAGTCTAGCTCTAAGAAAAAGAAACTTCAACTTTCATTATTATTTTTATTTTTTATTTGTGTGTGTGGGTGTGATTTCTCACCATTTTTAAAAAATTTCAAAACATTAAGGGAATTGCCAAAATGTGGAAACAGCCTAAATCTCCACCAACCCAGGAATGGATTAACAAGCTGTGGTATATGTATACCATGAAATACTAATCAGACACTAAAAAGATGGAGACTTTGCATCTTTTGTATTAACCCCACATTCTTCTTAGTAAAGCATCATAAGAATGGAGAAGCAAGAATCCAATGTACTCTATTCTAATATGAAGGCAATAAGTGGGCTAATACTGGGGGTGGTTGGGTAGGGGAATGAGCAAGTGGGGAGAGAGGAGGAGGGAGGAGGATGGGGGTCACCATGTATGGCACACATCTTGGGGGCGGGGCACAATTATAAGAGGGACTTTAGCAAATGCAATCAGTGTAACCTAATTCTTTGTACCCTCAATGAATCCCAAACAATAATAAAATAAAATAAAAAAACATTAAGGGGATACAAATGTTTTCTGTTACATGGATCACTTTTGTAATGCTGAGTTCTGACTATAGGTGTGCCCATCACCCAAATAATGATCACTGTAACCATTAAGTAGGTTTTTTGCCTCTTCCCTCTTCTCCCCACCCCTCTGGCTGATTTCCACTGAGCTTTTAACTTCCCTCTGTGCACATGTGTGATCATCGGTCAAATTTAATTTAATCATGAGCATATGTAGTGTTTGTTTTTCCATTCTTGAGGTACTTTACTTAGGAGAATATCTCCAGTTCCATCCATATTGTTGCAAAAGGTCTTAAGTCATCTTTTTAAAGGCTGAGTCATACTCCATAGCATATATATGCCACATATTTATTTACTTATTTTTATTTTCTATTGATATTCAATTTATCAGTACTCATGAATTGATGGGCACTGGGGCAGATTCCACATCTTTGCAATCGTGAATTGTACTGCAATAAACATTCCAGTGCAGGTGTCTTTTTGATGAAAAGTCCTCTTTTCCTTTGGGTAGACACAGGGTATTGAGACTGCTGGACTGAATGTTAGGTCTATTTTTAGTTCTTTCAGGAACATATCTTTGGGCTCTATCTGGAAAGCAGCAGTAGTCCCAATCCTTCTGCTGCAATCTGTGGTTAGATTGTCAAATCCAGGCAGAACGGTAAAACTTTTCATGTTTCCTTTTAGGGTTTTCATCAGATTCTACTGGGATTGATTCTGAGGATCTGAACATTTTTTACATTTAGCCTTTGCCAAGTAGCATCCCCAGGAACATTGCAGGGAGAGAGGTTTCCCTGAAAATTTAGAGTCAGATACCTCATACCCTGATACCACATGTGTTTCACCCAATAACCAGCAACTAGGAACTAGGTTAAAAAACAACACAGATATACAAATCCCAAATAAAGATTATAACTTATATGCACCAGCGATTACTACCTTACCAAACAGCTATCCTAGATTACCTTGTCAGGGCATCAGAGCATACGCCAAGGTAGGTCATTTTATTATCCACATTTTCTAGATGAGGACTTAGTCTTTTTTTTTTCCAGTCTTCTTTTCTTTTCTTTTTTATTATTAGATCATATTTGTGCACATTAATTCTATCATGGGATACAGTGTGTTCTTTCCATATACAATTTGAAATACTTTCATCCAATTGGCCAACACAGCCATCATGTCATTCTCTTAATTGTTGTGTTAAGACATTTATATTTAACATTTAGAAAGATTCACATGTACTCTTATTATTGTCAATTTCTATATGATCATAAAGGATCTTAGAAAACTTCAAGAAGATAACTACCAGTAAACTTCTTTAATTCTGGCACTATTCACTGAATAGTAAAATGAATTCAT
>CAUYQV010007433.1:0-23268 GCA_963574575.1 Galagoides demidoff
TTATGGAATGGAAAAAGAACAATCTAAGCCTAAACCCAGCAGAAGAAAGAAATAACCAAAATTAAATCAGAGATCAATGAAATTGAAAGCAAAAGAATCATTCAGAAAATTAATGAAACAAGGAGTTGGTTTTTTGAAAAAACAAATAAAATAGATAAACCATTGGCCAGACTAACTAGAAATAGAAAAGTAAAATCTCTAGTAACCTCAATCAGAAAGGATAAAGGGGAAATAACAACTGATGCCCACAGAGATACAAGAGTTCATCTCTAAATACTACCAGAAACTCTATGCCCAGAAATTTAACAATGTGAAGGAAATGGATCAATATTTGGAATCACACCCTCTCCCTAGACTTAGCCTAGAAGAAATAGAGCTCCTGAACATACCAATTTCAAGCACTGAGATCAAAGAAACTGAAAAAACTACTACCCCCCCCCCAAAAAAGATGCCCTGGTTCGGATGGCTTCACACCAGAATTCTATCAAATGTTCAAAGAAGAGCTTATTCCCATATTGCAGAAATGATTCCAAAAAATTGAAATGAAGGAATCTTCCCCAACATGTTCTAAGAAACAAACATCACCTTGATACCAAAACCAGGAAAAGTCTCCTAACTAAAAAGGAGAACTTCAGACCAATTTCACTAATGAATATAGATGCAAAAATTCTCAACAAAAGCCTAGCAATAGATAACAGCTTGTCATCAAAAAAGTCATACATCATGATCAAATAGGTTTCATCCCAGGGATGCAAGGTTGGTTTAATATATGCAAGTCCATAAACGTTATTCACCATATCAACAGAAGCAAAAACAAAGAACATATGATCCTGTCAATAGATGCAGAAAAAGCATTCAATAAAATCCAGCACCCTTTTCTACCTAGAACAGAAGAGTTAGGCATAGGTGGCATAATTCTTAAACTGATCAAAGCTATCTATGACAAACCCACAGCTAATTATCTTACTGAATGGAGTTAAACTGAAAGCTTTTCCACTTAGAACTGGAACCAGACAAGATTGTTCTCTGTCGCCATTACTATTCAACATAGTGCTGGAAGTTCTAGTCAATACAGTTAGGAAAGAGAAGGAAATAAAGGGCATCCAAATGGGAGCAGAGGAGGTTAAACTCTCCCTCTTTGCTGACGATATGATCTTATACTTAGAGAACCCCAAAGACTCAACCACAAGACTCCTGAAAGTCATCAAAAAATACAGTAATGTCTCAGGATATAAAATCAATGTCCACAAGTCAGTAGCCTTTGTATATGCCAATAACAGTCAAGATGAGAGGCTATTTAAGGACACAACTCCCTTCACCATAGCTTCAAAGAAAATGAAATACCTAGGAATATACCTAACAAAAGAGGGGAAAGACCTCTATAAAGAAAATTATGAAATCCTAAGAAAGGAAATGTCTAAACTTCCCAAAGCATTCTATAGATTCAATGCCATCCCTATTAAAATACCAACATTGTACTTTCAAGACTTAGAAAAAATGATTCTGCATTTTTCTTTTTTTTTTGGCTGGGGCCGGGTTTGAACTTGCCACCTCTAGTATATGGGGCCAGCGCCCTACTCCTTGAGCCACAGGCACCACTCTTTTTTTTTTTATTCTGCATTTTATATGGAACTAGTAAAAACCCTGTATAGCTAAAGCAGTTCTTAATAATAAAAACAAGGCTGGGGCATCACCATACCAGACTTTAGGCTGTACTACAAAGCCACTGGTCAAGACATCATGGTACTGGCACAAAAATAGAGACATAGACATTTGGAATTGAATAGAGAACCAGGAAATGAAACTAACATCTTACAAACACCTAATCTTCAATAAATCAAACAAGAAAACACACTGGGAGAAAGACTCCCTATTCAATAAATGGTGCTGGGAGAACTGGATAGCCACATGTAAAAGACTGAAACTGGACCCACACCTTTATCCACTCACAAAAATTGATTCAAGATAGATAAAGGACTTAAATTTAAGGCACGAGACAATAAAAATCCTCAAGGAAAGCATAGGAAAAACACTGGAAGACCTTGGCCTGGGGAAAGACTTCATGAAAAAGACTGCTGTGGCAACTGCAACAACAATAAAAATAAACAAATGGGACTTAATTAAACTGAAAAGCTTCTGTATAGCTAAGGAGACAACAACCAAAGCAAAAGGACTACCTACACAATGGGAAAAGATATTTGCATATTTTGAATCAGACAAAAAGCTTGATTACTAGGATCTATAGAGAACTCAAATTAATCCACATGAAAAAAGCCAACAATCCCATATATCAATGGACAAGAGACATCAATAGAACCTCCTCTAAATAAGATAGACAAACAGCTAACAAACATATGAAAAAATGCTCATCATCCCTAATTATTAGAGAAATGTAAATCAAAACCACCCTGAGATACTATCTATCCCCAGTGAGAATGGCCCACATCACAAAACTGTAGATGCTGGCATGGATGTAGAGAGAAGGGAACACTTTTACACTGCTGATGAGACTACAACCTTTTTGGAAGAAAGTATGGAGAACTCTCAAAGAACTCAAGCTAGACCTCCCATTTGATCCTGCAATCCCATTACTGGGCATCTACCCAGAGGGGAAAAAATCCTTTTATCATAAGGACACTTGCACTAGACTCTTTATTGTGGCTCAATTTACAATTGCCAAAATGTGGAAACAGCCTAAATGTCCACTAACTCAGGAATGGATTAACAAGCTATGGTATATGTATACAATAGAATACTATTCAGCCATTAAAAAAATGGAGATTGTACAGCCTTTGTATTAACCTGGATGGAAGTGGAACACATTATTCTTAGTAAAGCATCACAAGAATGGAGAAGCATGAATCTTATGTTCTCAATTTTGATATGAGGATGATTAATGACAACATGGTCAGGGGGAGGGGAGGGGAGAGCAGAGAGAAAGAAGGAGGGAGGGCTGGGGGAAAGGAAGAACAGAGAGTGGGAAGGAGGGAGAGGGGTGGGGTCTTGGTGTGTGCCACACCTTTTGGGGGCAAGACAAGATTGTAAGAGGGACTTTACCTAACAAATGCATCAGTGTAACCTTGTTTCTTGGAACCTCAATGAATCCCCAACAGTAAAAAAAATAAAGAAAAAAAAGACAAAAAGATTTTGACTGCCTAAAACAATCTTAGAAAAAAACAAAGTTAGAAGATTTACACAGCCTGATTTCAAGATTCACTATAAAGTTATAGTAATGAAGGCAATTTGGTATTGGCATAGGGGTTGGTAAATGTATCAATGATACAGAATAGAAAGCCCCCAAATTGGCCTACCCTTACTCAATATTTGATATTTAACAAAGACACCAAAAGAATCCACTAGGGAAGTCTTTTCAACAAATGGCTCAAGAACAACTGGATATCTACATGGAAAAAAACATGAACCTCAACCCTTACCTCATACCATAAAGATTAATTTGTGATACAACTAAATGTAAAAGCTAAAAACATTAACATTTTCAGAAAATTCTATAACTTTGCTTATAGCTTTGTTCCCTGCAGTAGACAAAAGTTTCTTAGGATACAGAAAGCAACAACCATAAAAGAAAACCTTGATGAATTAGACTCTGTCCAAGTGATAGACTTGTATTCATCAGAAGAGCCATTCAGCTGTTCACTATGAAAATGAACAGGCAAGCCACAGACTGGGAGAAAATATTTGTAAAACAGTTATCTGACAAAGACTGGTATTTAGGATATATAAAGAACTCTTATAACTCAGTAAAAAAAATACACAACCTACTTTATAAATGGGCAAGAGATCTGAACAGATATATCTCAAAGAGAAGTACACGAAAAATATCATGTGTTTATTATCATTAGTTACTAGGGAAATATAAATGAAAACCACATTGAGATACTACTGCACTCCACCAGAATGGCTAAAATTAAAAAAACTGACAATACCAAGTGTTGCCAAAGATGTGGAGCAACCAGAACTGATTTACATACACTGCTGTGGGGAGTGTAAAATGGTACACCACTTTGGGAAAAAGTCTGGCAATTTCTCATGAACTAAATATACACCTTCCTTATAATCCAGCATTCTAATCCTAAGTATTTGCCCAAGTGAAATAAAAACTTACATCCACATAAAAATCTATTCACAAATGTTTAAATGGCTTTACTCCTAATTACCAAAAGTTTAGATTAGAAATAATCCAAATGTCCTTCAGCTGGTGAATGGATAAAACTGGTATATTCATAACACAGAAGACCATAAAAAAGAATGAACAATTGCTCTTTGCAACAACATGAGTGAACCTCTTAAAAACATAGTTAGTAGGGCAGCACCTGTGGCTCAGTGGGTAGGGTGCCAGCCCCATATACCGAGGGTGGCAGGTTTGAACCCAGCCCCAGCCAAACTGCAACAAAAAATAGCTGGGTGTTCTGGCAGGTGCCTGTAGTCCCAGCTACTCAGGAGGCTGAGATAGAATCGCCTAAGCCCAAGAATTGGAGGTTGCTGTGAGCTGTGAGACCATAGCACTCTACTGAGGACGACAAAGTGAGACTCTGTCTCAAAAAAAAAAAAAAAAAGCTATACATAATTAGTAGAAGTCACACATGATTCTATGTATATCATGGGGATGAAGAGGCAAGACTAAGGTAGTAAAAAATCAGAACATTGTATGTCGCCCCTCGGGAGGGGGTGAGGGTGGCAATTTATAAGTGTATGAGTTCAACAAAATGCAAATAATAAGGAGTTTTGCACTTCATTATATGTAAATTGTGCCTCAAAAGAAGAAAAGATACAAATATTGAACTCTTTGGGAAAGTATTTTGAAAAGCATCAAAAAGTACAATGGATAAAGGGAAGTCCATTAAAATCTTAATTGTATACATTTAGTTAATAGCCATAATTACAGTTTACTGTAAAATTCTTACATTTTAAGTTTTGAAAATTTTTATAGTAACTATAATAATAAAATGTTGGAAAAAAATTAAAACGATTCCTGAATGTTTCTGACAGTCACTTTCTCCCAGGACTGCTACTGAATAGCAAGTTGCATCAGCTCTGAGCCACCTCAGGGGTCCTTGGTGGTGCAACGGTGGCAGCTGGTATCTGCTTCATTGAAGCCCTTTCTGCAGTGAGATTTGAAAGCTTTGTCCCACCAATGGAATAGGTTTATTGAGAAACTGTATAATTTTCTCTCTCTAGAAGAAACTGCTTCGTAGCCATACTTAAATCTATCTTTAGGAATCCTTTATTAAAAGGACTTGTTCTGTAAAATCTGGATTCAGACAGAAGGATCCAGAAGGTCACACGTGGCCCCAAGGGTCTCCCACCCCATTTGTGTTCTGCCTGCTGCTTCCAGATGAAGGGGCTGTGCTCAGGCCAAAGTGGGGACCTCCCTGTCTTAGAGCCTCACAACATGCCTCAGGCTAGTAGACTCTGAGAGTCCTGCTGACTCAGGGCTCCTGTAAAACTCAGTCCTCACAGACTTAAGTGTCCTGTAGAAGGCCTGCTTAGGATGAAGCTGCTCTGGGCAGAAGGGTATTATATTGCATTTCCGGAAAAATAAAAATTCCCCATAGTGCAGTAAAGGATCCTTTTGGGGAGGGCACAGTTCACAAAGTGCCTAAGTCACTCAGACCCACAAAGGGTCCCATGTCTGCCTGCTTCCCCAATGGCCTTTGTGATTCCTGAGGACAGAGCACATCACAACCTTCACAGCTGCAGGTCTTTAGGAGGGAAGTTTTATGCCCAAAGATCAAAGTGCTTTCAGTACATCTGCAGTCAGGGGAAGAATTTCAGCCCCACAGGACATACACATCCCCGTAGTGCAAAGTACCCACCCTCAGCAGCTGGTCAAAATGCACTTAAGACCCATTTTCACAGTGGTTTTGGCCTGTGGAAGCCACCAGATGGTGGGCCTGGAGCTGGAAATCTTTCTCATTATCCACCAGATTCAGCTTGGGTCAGGGCCAGACAATCCCCTGCTTCACAACCACAGCCCCCACATCTGTCTACTCCAGAAGGAACCTTGATTTCTGAGGCTCACTCACCTAAATAAAGTAATATACATTTCAGGGCTGGGCACAATGGCTCATGCCTGTATTCCTAATATACTAGGAGGCTGAGGCAGGAGGATCACTTGAGCTCAGGACCTCAAGACCAGCCTGAACAAGAATGAGACCTTGTCTCTACTAAAAATAGAAAAAGTAGCTGGGTATGGTAGGCATCTGTCGTCCCATCTACTCAGGAGGCTGAGGCAGGAGGATTTGACTCCATGGCATTCTAACCTGGGGCAATAGAGTAAGACTCTGTCTCAAAAAAACGAACATATACACATATCTATATGTGTGTACATATAGATATGTGTATATACATATAGGGTGGCCATGAAGTTCGTGTGCAGTTTAAAATAGTTTAACATGGGGCGGTGCCTGTGGCTCAAAAGGGTAGGGTGCCAGCCCCACATGCTGGAGGTGGTGGATTCAAACACAGCCCTGGCCAAAAAACCAAAATAGTTTAACCTAGCAAAATGCACACCAACTTTATGTCCACTCTGTATAAATTTCATTTTTATTAGAGGAGTTACCAGAGTTTTACCAATAAAAGAAATGGACAGACAGAAAGGGAGGAGCTTTTTCCGTATGTTGAATTTTCTCCCAAGCAACCAAAGTGGACAGTAGAAAGGAGTCTTTTGTGGTGTGCTGGGCTTGTCTTAGATACTAGGCCTGTGACGCTTAAACATTTTGTTGCACAGGTCACATGCCAGACCTTCTCATGTCCACAAAGAAGCAGTAAATTCCTTGGATTTGCTTATCCACAGCAACACTCATCACATGGCCTTGCTCAATAAAGACTTGCCTGCCACAGAACTGGTCCCAACATCCACAACTCACACAGCCCTGCAGGTAACAAGATGTGTACAACCCAGGGAGGCATTCTGAGGGCCTTCGAGGAGAAGGGAGGAAGTGTGGAATGCAACTACCTCGCTGGCCATGTAGGTGTAGAGGACTTTGCCTTTGATGACAAACCAGAGCTTCTTCCAGTACCGCCTGCCCTTCTTACACCGGCTGAGATAGCCACTGATGACGGAGCCCTCTCCAGAGGCGGCCACCTGGCAGGAGGGAAGCATCAGGTCAGGGCATCAGGTGGTTGGTTCAAACAGAGCCAAAGTGACACCGTAAACCAACCACCTGGCAGACTACTTGTACTGCTTGGAAATCTGATACTTGGATGAGTCTCGGGATTCACCTAGTACCAAAGTCAGCAAAACAGAACTTCGTGGTTTGAGACACAGGAGTCACTGAATGAACCCAGGAGACATGCCAGTCATTACCACAGGTGGTAGCAACAGTAACAGGATTGTCAGACGGACTTGGAGTAAAACAAACCTGGGGTCTAAGTCTCAATTTCCTTACTAGCAAAAGAGGACCTAAATGATACTAAGGCAGGTACCTGGCAGATACAGGGTATGACCCACAGTAGATGCTTTGTTAATATT
Source organism: Galagoides demidoff (assembly GCA_963574575.1). NCBI lineage: Eukaryota > Metazoa > Chordata > Mammalia > Primates > Galagidae > Galagoides > Galagoides demidoff. Next base: position 7,493 of record CAUYQV010007433.1, read on the forward strand.
ACTGTGATCGTGAATGGCCAGGTTTAGAAATAATTTTGTCTGGATTTCTCATTTTACAGATGGGGAAAAAGACGCCCAGAGGAATGGAGGATGTGTGAAGGTCATAACCCTGCTTAGCTGAAGAGAGGGTAAAAACTTAAGTCTCTCAGAAATACGCTTGAGTTGAGTGCACTTCAATTTCAGGAAAGGCTGTCCTGATATTAAAACCTGTCCAAGACCCTGGACATCGGATATGGGCCTCTCTTGCCACCATCGACCCTGCTGGACCATTTCCGCAGAGTGAGAAAGGCTCAGTGGCAGAAATTCTGCAGACTGTCAGAGCAGCAGGTCCTATCGCTGAGTCGGGGTCCCAGGGGAACAGGCCAGGGTGGAAGGAAACTTGACACTCAGTGAATACAGTCCTTGCTGGTAATAAAAAGGTTGTCACTTTGAGCAAAAATCACCAAGGGACTGTCTGAGGCAGAGCCAGGTGGCACCAGGATCAGAGCAGCCTGATCCTAGAAGTGGTTCTCAAATGCTGCACCGTGGAGCAGTCAGCTTCCATGAACTTGACTCGCTCAGACCACCACTAAAAGGACTAAAAGGTGATGGCACAGGTGAGCTTTATGCCTATGAGCAAATATGAAATAATCTCTAAGATAAATTAACTGGAAAAAAAGCATACAGAAGATTGAGTATGTTATCTTTGGGGTAAAACAGGATCTATGAATGCACATCTGTATTATGTGCATGCATGACCATTTTTGGAAGGATCCATACGCAACTTGATGGTGGTGGGACTGAGGGATGCTGGGGAAGGTGGGAAACCCACTTTTCATCACATGTGCTCTTCGGTGACTGTGTTATTTCTAAGACTCTTATTTGCAAAAAGGATAAGTTAATGAATAGGAACTGCACTCATTTAAAATGCCATTCCTCTGCTCTCTGCAATCCTTGCTACCTGCTACTTGATAATATTCATGGAACAATTTGGAAACAGCTGATCATACTTCTTTGGACAGCTTAAAGTATATTCATGGGCATATACTATTTTGAGGTTGTGAAGAGAAAAAATATATATACAATCTATTTGCAGGATGGAACTGAGTTTAGCCAATGTTGAGGTTTCCTGCAGAATCCCATGTCCTCCAGGGGGTCACCACCTAAGCCTGTTTGGGATCCAGACCCGTGAGACAATGGGGCCCCTTAGAGGCCTGATGCAGAACTACCCCAGGAGGTGGCTCCTTTAGGTGGCAGAGCCCCAGCGACCTGTGCAGCGCCCCTGGGTACTAGGCACAGGCTGGGGGCAGGAGAAAAAGAGAGGAGGAGGGGAGAGGTAGAGGGAAGGATGGGAAAGACGTCTCACAGCACCATCTACAACCATCTCAGGCCTGCCCTCTGCCACCATGCAAATGTTCCCTCAGCCATACCCAGGAGAGAGGCTTGTTTGTTCCTAAGGGATGGCAAGGAATTTTGGCCGTGAGTCTGACCTCACAGCCAGGAGTGCTCTGTCTGGGGGGAAGAGACTGGTCAGGCTGGGCTGGGGATGCGTCTAACCCTTCCTGCTGAGAACTGTGAACCTTCTAATCTGGCTCCCACTTAGGCAGCCGGGTCCATCTTACCTCAGACAAGGCGGAAGGGACTTTCTTCTGCTTCTTGAAAGTTGAGGGGTTGATGCTGTGGAAGACGGAGGAGAAGGCACTGCCCGAGAAGCGGGGTGCAGATAGGGGGAAGCTCATGCTCACAGGCCGCTCTGTAACCAAGAGACGTGCGGGGAGGGAGGTGAGAATTGCTGCGGCCAGGAACGTAACTGCTCTGAGACACTGATTCCTATAAAATCCCTCCTGGATGGGAGGCAGCCTTACCATGGGGGTTAAGTGGGACCACAAAGAGGGGTACACTCCCTCCTGCTTATACAGGACTATGGGGATGGGGCTATCACCTGATGACTCAGTGTGGCCCCGTGGTGGAGGGGAGCGCTCTCGTTTCAGGCCCCAGATACGCCTGCTCTTCTTCGTGCCCAACCCTTCAGCTCCATAGGGGCAAAGCCTGACCCTTCAGCTCTGAGTCTTGCAGCCTCCTGAAGCTCCTGTGTCAGAGGGTCCTCACTCCTTCCCCAGCCCCCGACACCTCTGCTGTCAGTCTCATACCCTTGGTTCCCAAAAGGTGCCACAGAAGACAGGCCTCCAGGACACCTGAGGGCCTCTATAGTCCAGAACTCACAAGTACCCCTGCCTACTCTCTCCCATTCACAGGGACACTGACTCTTAAACTGCCCAGAACCCTTGTGGGAGCACCAATCACTCTTCCACAGAACCAGCATTTTGGAAAATGATGCCTGGTGTTGAGTGGGAACTTCCGTTTTCTCAAGGGATGCTTTTGTTTTGAGCCTCCCTCCATGGAGTAACTCCCTCCCAGGGAAAGTGGTTTCAGCCATGAACCACAGAGAAGCCACCAGGCCCCAGGTTACCTCTCATCAGGCCAGGGACGGCCCCGCCCCTCTTCCTCAGCTCTCCGAAGCAGCCATCGCAGACCTTGGCCATGCGGTCCTTGAGGTACTTCAGTGGGTACTTGTTTCTCGAACAGTTCCGGCACACGATCTGCGGGCCCAGGTGGGACACGTGTCTGTGTGCTTCTCACCCTCCCAGTACGTGCAAAGAAGAGCCGTGTCCCCTGCTCTGGGGAGCCCCACACTTTGATTGTGGGACTGTGCCATGCCCCCTGCCTTCCCAGTGCAGCCTGTGTTGTGTCCCTGAGCAAGTGGCTGCCTATTTCCCTGCTAAGTCTATGCCCTTAACCACCACACCATACTTTTTTCTCTAAGAACGGTAACCACATATATCACAATTTTCTACTGAAAACCTGGTGTGTAGCAGAATGGGCCTGGAACTTGGAGCCTAGGTTTGAGGGTATCAGTAAATGCTGTGAACAGACCCCACTTTGGGTCTGCATGCCCCCAAGCCCTGGCTGGACAGGAATGCACCCTTCCCCTCCCCCACCCTTGTGCACACACTCACCCCACACCAGGCGACTCACCTTGCCACAGGCATGGCAGTGATGGCGCCTCAGGGTGAGGGAAAAGTCGCAGCCGCAGTTCATGCACATCATGACGTGTGTGACCGGCACCAGGGTAGGGGGCCTCTCTCCCAGGCTAACCCCCAGTCTCTCCCGTATCTGGAGCAATGGAATGGGCTGAGCAGTGTGGGCAGGAGACCAGCCCTATGTGGGCCCGGCAGCCCCAGCCCTGCTTCTCTGCACGGGGATATGTGTAGGGTGGGATGGATTCTAACTCTCAAAATCTCTGCATCCTCCACCAAGGATCCTCCAAAGATCTAACCTTGGGTTGGAGACACAGCCAGACTGTGAAGTTGTGGCGAGGGTGCTGTGCTCCTGGAATGCCCAGAGGCTGCCCTGACTGGGGTGGGTGGGAGGATGGCAGGTAAGGGGGACCCAGTACCCCAAGGACATAAGCCATACACCACCCTCTTGGGTGTAAGTGACCACAGTGGTCGCTAGTCAGGGAAACCCAAGGCTCTAAGGCAGGCGTCAGGGTGGCCCTGCCCTCCCACTCACCTCCACGCTGTGGTGGAATGCAGCCAGCGCCTGGGCCTTGTAGTCCTCAGGGAGGGCTCTGCTCAGACAGCCATACCACTCATCTCTCTCCGCACAGGAGCTGCGGCATGGGCTGGAGTAAGCAGAGGCGCGTGCGCACACGCACACATACACGTACCTGCAACTGCCTCCCACCCTCAATCTCAGTGTGGGTGAAATGCTTGCCCAGCAACTTATTTATTAGCAGATAACCACGGGCATGTTAGTTGTCCTCTGGGCCTCCCCTAACTCCCAGAGCTGCTGTGGGGATGAAATGAGATGTGGGATGTGGACCCCCTGTGTCGATGACAAAGCACCTTGCATTAGCAAGGGCCATTAGGAAGACCTAGAGGGTCCCATACTCCAGGAGGGGCACAATGGCAAGGAACATAGGCTGGTACCCTTCAGGGGGCAGGGGTGGAAGGAACCCAACTGTTTTCCCACAGAACTTCTCACTCACTCAGGGTGCCTGAGTGGAGAGAGCTATGCCTGGGTGTGGGATGCTCCAAAGGCCAGCAGCTGGGTGGAAATTCTCAGAGTGCCCACCAGGTGTCAGGCTTCCCACACACATGAGTTTGTGCTGGCCCCAGGAAAGGGGGGAGAAGGGAGCAGTTTGGACCAGGAGGGTAGGGGCAGAGGCTGACCAGCGTGATGGGGAACTGAATGCCATGCCCCTCAAAGAAAAGAAAGGAACCACACCTACGGTTCATCTTACAAGGGTACATGTGAAATTTACTAAATATACAATATGTCTTAACACAATAACTAAGAAAATGCCACGAAGGCTATGTTAACCAGTTTGATGAAAATATTTCAAATTGTATATAAAACCAGCACATTGTACCCCATGATCGCATTAATGTACACAGCTATGATATAATTTAAAAAAAAAAAGAAGGAAGAAAAGAAAGAGTTCTTCTGGCCCCTGGGAGTTTTCATGTGAAGGAAGTATCTAGTAGGAGGGTGACTAGCCTGTCAGTAATGGTGGCTCCTCAAAGCCACCGGCCAGAAGCCAGTATCCCTGCCTGGGGAGATGGGCAGCCCCACCTGAAGGCCCAAGTGTGGCCTGTCACCACCCTCACGTCACGGCTGGGCAAACAGAAGCTATACCCCTGGCCTCATTCTGCTCCTGATTTTATCCAGCAGAGAGGAGAGGCCATGGAGGCCCATCTAGGCACCACCCCTAGAACTGAAAGGCCATGGAGGCCCATCTAGGCATCACCCCTAGGGGAGTGATCATGCCTTTGAATTTCCAAGGCTTCTTCTACTGCCCCAGGTTTGAACCCCACTTCTGCCTGCCATGGCTGTGAGCCCCTTTCCAGGCCTCAACTCCCTGTGCATGGAAGGAGCTGTAAGCCCTGCCTCCAAGGTGGGTGATGAGGACTCCCTGGGACCTGGCAAGGGGTCAACGCCTGTCACTGCTGTCATGACCACCATTAATGACTACAGCAGTCACCATTCTGTGTTAGAACCAGTCTACAACTCTCCCACCCTTATAAAGTAGGCTCATCCCAAGCACTTCAAAGGCTAAATAATCTGTGCCCTCAGCTCACTTCCTGGCACTTTTAATGAGCAAATTAACATGAATCCAGTGTGTGTACACCCCACTCATACCCTGAAGCACCCCTCCAAGTGTAGGACAAAAGACAGGTCCAGCTGCCATCCCAGGGTCACACACTGGCTAAGAGTCACAGGAACCCTCCCCCACTCCCACTTGTGCCTATCTCTGGCCCAAGAGCCACTCTTTCTGGTTTCTGAGTCCCCATAAGTGAGCTTGTGGTCCTCGTGCTCTGAAAGGGGAAGGAGCATACCCTTTAAAACCATGGCCTAAGTCAGCCATGAGGATCCTCAGGTAACCCAAGAGCTTAGAGAAAATGCAGACATTTCTGACAGAAAGGCCAATGTCTGTGCCCTCCACACCCCTATTCAAATGTTGAAACCTCATTCCCAACATGATGGTATTAGACGGGGAGGCCTTTGGGGTGTGATTAGATCATGAGGCTGGAGCCTTCCTCAATGAGATTAGTGCCCTTCTGAGAAAGGCCCCAGCACCTTGCAGACCATTTGAGATCACAGTGAGAAGGGATCATCGATGAACCAGGACACTGAATGTGCTGTCACCTTGCTCATGGACGTCCCAGACTCCAGAATGAGAAATTTCTGTTGTTTGTAACCCACTATTTTGTGGTATTTTTGTTATAGCAGCCTTGAGCGGACCACAACATCCCCCATACAGAGAAAGATAAATGATGAATGTTCCCTCATTATTTTTTCTCACCCCAGACATCAAAGTATAAAGGCAGACCACTTTATGAACTGCGGGGTGTAGTATGTTTTTTACTCGACTTTCTTTGTATTGTTATAAAGATACCATCATCTAGAGAGTTTTATAAACGTGAGATATTTTAATTGTTGTATTTAAGCAGTGGAATTCAGAAACCCCTGAAGTTACATATAACATTTTATATGAGTAGGTGCATTTTTCTAGGGAAGAGAAGCCATAAGTTTTTATTCTTAATCCCCAAATGGTTACGAAACACTAACGGGAAATAAAGGCCTTTGATCCAAAAGGACATTAAAATAAAAATGACACAGCCAGCTTCTATTTATTCCAAACGCTCCTACCCTCATATTTCTGCTAAGTTACCTCCCTCCCACCTCCCGGTACCTCGCAGACAGCATCAGGCAGGACTCGGAAGTCTCGATCTTCAGGGCATAGGGCACTTTCTCCATCACAGGGCGGCTGACCTAGAAAACCAACAGCAGCCCCACTTCAGGATAGGACAAGCACAGACCAGCCTCACCCAGTGGCAGAGGGATGAAGGCGCCAGTTCCACCCATTGCTGTTCCCTTAGCCTCACTTTCCTCGTCTGTAGAGGGCAAACCTTTCTGTGTTGCAGGTGCTATGAGAGGCGCCAGCTGCTGGCTCCATTGTCCTTGGCCACTCATCCAGCCCTAGAAAGGACTCAGAGCGTCAGACCCAGAGGCCAGCCTGGTTACCTGCACTACTGTGCTGGGTAAGCACATGCCCAGTGACCATGGTGTCCCACCGCCTTCTCCAACAGGTCCTCGGTAGAGAAAGTGCTTCCTTCTTCCCCTTCCCTGTGCCCAAGAGCCGACAGGATCAAGAGAGACCCTACAATGCCTCTGACAGCTCTGGCCACCCTCACCTCTGCCCTTGGAAATGATAACCACCTAACGGCTCTGGTGGTCCACCTCAGTGTTCTCCTCTCTGCCCCCAGCCCCAAGATGTACCATAATTAACTAACTTTTTTTTTTTTACCTTTTTTTTTTTTTTTTTGAGACAGAGCCTCAAGCTTTCTCCCTGGGTAGAGTGCTGTGGCATCACAGCTCACAGCAACCTCCAACTCCTGGGCTCAAGAGAGTCTCCTGCCTCAGCCTCCCAAGTAGCTGGGACCACAGGCGCCCACCACAACGCCTGGCTATCTTTTGGTTGCAGCTGTCATTGTTGTTTGGCGGGCCCAGGCTGGATTCAAACCTGTCAGCTCAGGTATATGTGGCTGGCGCTTTAGCCACTTGAGCCACAGGCACTGAGCCCATAATTAACTTTCTAAACCTGCTCCTCAGGAATCCCTAACAGTTCCCAGATGTCCCCATTGCTGGGACCCGGTTGCACTAAGCCAGGCTGCGCGTGTACCCATGTTCACAGCAGCACTGCTCACAATAGCCAAAATATGGAAACAGCAAAAGTGTCCAGTGACAGATGAACCGATAAACAGCATGTGGTCTGTACATGCGATGGAAGGAAATTCCCACACAGTCTACCATATGGATGAACCAACATCTACTAGACACCTGCTTGTTTCTTCCTCCCAGCCTTATGCATCATCCTCCTCACAGGATGCCCTTCCTCTCTCCCTTCCCCTCCCCTCTCCCTGGACTACGCATCCATCTGCTGCAGCCCACAGTTCAACAGTTTCCTTTGGGGCCTCCCTCCTCCAGCTGGTCTGGATGCTCCTAGAAGCAGGACCCTGTTTCCTCCTCCCTCGGGTCTCCTTGTCCCCCAACCCCATAAATTACCTTCATGTTGGCCACTAGCAATGAACTCTTCAGCCGGTACTTCCCGTCCTTCTGGGGGTACGTGTACAGGAGCATGTCGCTCATCTGGGGAGAGGGAAACCTCGTCAGAGTTACCCTGGCCCCAGAAGGCTGCGCCTGGCTTCTATGTGTCGAGGGCCCCTGAGCTCTGGGGCTACACAGGAATCTCACGTTCCCCAGTGGCCCCCACAGGTGAGCAAGAATATTCTGTGCTAACATGTATGCCCCTTCCTCACTATCCCACTCCCAGGTAGGCGCTCAAGAGGAAGAAAAGCTATGACCTCAGAACGTCAGCATCAAAACATTCACAGAAGCTCTGTTAGTAACAGCCAATACGCAGGAAGAACTCAAATGCTCACTGACAGTAGGACGGACAGCTGTGGTACCGTGGGATTCTGCAGGGCCACTGGAAGAGACCAGCTGCCTCTGCACATGACCCATGACAGGGATGAAGCTTGAAATCACACCAGGTGAAGGAAGAAGCCAGGCACCACGGTACACACGGTTTGATTACATGTGTATGAAATTCTAAAACAGGCAAACTAATCTACAGTGATAAATCAGCCTGGTGGCTGCCTGAGCCCCCGGGAGGGGGTAAATGGGAGGGAAAGCTGTCTGCAAAGGGGTGCAGGGAACTTCCTGGGCCCTGGAAATGTTCTCTATCTCAACCCACTGTGCCTACACAATGATGTCCACTTGCATTTGAGACTGGTGTATTTTAGTTCATGCAAATTAAACCTCAATAAAGTATAGTTAAGGGAGGGCAGGAGAGAGGGAGGCAGTTGCTTGAGGGGGGCCTGGTGGGCCTGTCCCCCCCTGCTGCCCCTCTAGTGCCCTGCATGCAGTAGGTGCTCAGTTAATGTGTGTTGAACAAACAGCTGAAGCTCTCCAGCCACGCAGGGCAGATAGAAAGGAACACAGTGAAAAAGTCACTTCACTGCCTCAGGAATGTTTCTATTTAGCTAAAAGGTTTCATGTTTGAAAAGACGGTATCCTACTCAGGTTGTAAGTCCTGACCCCCTTAGGTACCAGCGTTGTGACTACAGATAGGCCCTTTCCTCAGGTAAGCCTCAGCTTCCTCACCTCAGAAATGCAGGATATCACCACCTCACTGAATTGTGGATACTGAGAAAGAAAGCTCTCTCCACAGGGGCCAGTACCACCCAGGTGAGCCTTCAGCACAGGGGCCAGCACCACCCAGGTGACCCTCTCCACAGGGACCAGCACCACCCAGATGACCCTCTCCATAAAGGCTGACACCACCCAGGTGACCTCCACAGGGGCTGCCACAAACCAGGTCATGCTCTCCACAAGGGCCAGCACCATCCAGGTGACCCTCTCCATAAAGGCTGATACCACCCAGGTGACCTCCACAGGGGCTGCCACCATCCAGGTCATGCTCTCCACAAGGGCCAGCACCACCCAGGTGACCCTCTCCAGAGGGGTGGGCACCACCCAGGTGACCTCCACAGGAGCTGCCACAATCCAGGTCATGCTCTCCACAGGGACTAGCACCACCCAGGTGACCCTCTCCACAGGGGTGGACACCACCCAGGTGACCTCCACAGGGGCTGCCACCATCCAGGTCATGCTCTCCACAGGGACCAGCACCACCCAGGTGACCCTCTCCACAGGGGCGGGCACCACCCAGAGGACCCTCTTCACAAGGGTCAGGACCACCCAGGTGACTCTCTCCACAGAAGCCAGCACCACCCAGATGACCCTCTCCACAAAGGCTGATACCACTCAGGTGACCTCCACAGGGGCTGCCACCATCCAGGTCATGCTCTCCACAGGGACCAGCACCACCCAGGTGACCCTCTCCACAGGGGTGGGCACCACCCAGATGACCCTCTCCACAAAGGCTGACACCACCCAGATGACCCTCTCCACAGGGGCCAACACCACCCAGGTGACCCTCTCCACAAGGGCCAGCACCACCCAGGTGACCCTCTCCACAGGGGCCAGCACCACCCAGGGCAGTCCTCCAAGTGCTGTCCAGACTAACAAGATGATGTATCTCAGTGTCTGGAACAGTGAGAACCAGGATTAACTTTCTTTTCCCCAACAGACAGAGCTTGTTGACCAAACAGAACAGATGAGTAGATGAGTTTTCCCACTGCCAGCTCTTCCCCACGGTCCCAGCTGCAGGATACCTGGCCTGGACACTGACCACTTGTGTAACCTCAGGAGCCTCTTCCTTTGTGAAGTTGATTAACCCAGGGGCTAGTATCCTTTATGTCGAGGGCCAAGGAAGGGACATTAAGGCCTGTGGGCCACTCAGCCCTGCTGGTATGATGCACACACAGCTACAGACTGCCCAAGAGGAGGGCGTGTGCTGTGTTCCAACACAGCTTCATTAGCAAGAATAGGAGTAGGCTGACTATGGCCTGTGAGCTGTAGTTAGTGAACGATCCCTGGATCAAAGCCCCTCCTGTCCTTCCTCCTAAGGACTACAAGAGGTATAGCACATGCCAGTGACTCTGTGCCAGGTCCCTGACAGGGGTGATCTCACTTTACTCCCCCAACAATTATACAGGGCAGGCACCATTATCATCATCCCAATTCCCAGAGGGAGAAACTGAGCCCAGAGAGGCCAGACAATGTGCCCAAAGTCACAGAGCTAGCAGGTGGTGGAGCCAGGATTGTGGGCAGATAGGTGCTCATACGGTGTTAGGGGTAGTCTCACATGACTCCCAGCCCTGCTGGGGATGAGGATCAAACCTGGCAACAGGCCATGTTCTGGAACCCTCCCACCCCGAGGGACTTTCCTTTGTCACTCAGGAGAGCGGTCCCAGCCTGTGTCTGCCCCTCAAGCACCTGCTGCCATGGCAGCTGCCATCAGCACCATGGTGGTCCCCACTAGGCTCCTTCCTAACCACTGTGGTTCTCCCCACTTCAAAGTAGGCATTTTCAAAGCCCCAGTTTGGAGGCAGGAGAAAGCATCCCTTCTGATGGTAGGGAATTTCCCAGCACAAGGGGCCATCAGTGGGCGGCCCCACCTGCAGCCTGGGGACATGGGGGCCCCGTGAGTTCCACTGAAACCCTGCGTGCTGGCCGGCAGGTGCCAGACTCACTTCTGCAGCTCAGGTTACCTTATGAGGAAGAGAAATCCTTCCCAAGTGTGTCTGTTTGCCATGGGGCTTCTGGCTTAAGAATCTGTTGCCTTCCTCCCATCTATGCCTCTGTTAGTCAGTCATTAACATTGGCTCAGTGGATTGTGTGGAGATGGAGGAAGGAAAGGACCCAGGTCCAGACCTCAGGGAGCTTATGGCCCAATAAAATTAGGGGAATCAGAGGGGCATAGGTCTGCCACTGCACCCTACGGAGAGAGGGTATCTGATAAAGGCCTCCTGGGTGCTGAAGTAGGGAAGATGGTAGGAGGGGAGTAAGAGAAGCTGGGGTGGGGGAAGGGAGAAAGTCAGGGAGAGAGGGAGGTAAGAAAGCAAGAGCGAGCGTGAGAGCAGGAAAGAGGGAGCAGGGGCAGGTGTCCTGAGGCTTCCATAAAAGATGCTCTCTGTGCAGCGTTTGAGAATGAAGAGGAGCTGGCAGGGTAGAGATGGGTGGGCCACAAAGAGCCTTGCATGTCAGGGCTGGTGAGCCAAGACTGAGGACAGATAGGACAGAAGAGGAGGTAAAGACAGGGTGGGGAGGTATGTTTCTGCCTGGCATTCAGGGTCCCTGGGAGAGATATGGAGACTGGCAGTCATGACCAGAGGAGCTGGCTAGGAGTGAGTGGCTGGGGGACCAGTACAAGGCTTCCTCTGCTCCAGCCACTGCTTCTCTGCTTCTGAGTCTGGTCTGTTTGCCCCCTATCACTATCCAGCCCAGTATCCCATGTGGGAAGGGGCCTCAGGAACAGCCCACTGCAGGATTTTGTGGGCCAGAGGGAGCCGATGAGCTCTGTAGCTCTCAGCAGAGGGAAGACCCGTGTCCCCTGGGCAACTCTCAGGGGAAAGACAGGGAACCACTGTTACTGCTGCTGGGTGCCGTTTAATTCTCATTTAATTCTCAAAACAACCCAGTATTTCCTGGTGGGAAATCTGAGGCTAATGTGTGTCTGTGACTTCTTTAAGGGTTACAGAGTGAGTATGTTTCCCACGGATCGGGATCAATCTGCCCAGTCTGGCTCAGATGGCCAGATTACCACACAGATGGCCTCATAAAATCAGGGGCATGGGTTTCTCCTCACTGAAGGGACCTTAATATATCTAGACTCGGCTAACATGGAACAAGGGATGGTTTTTCCTGCTGGACTCCAAGATCCACAACAGGACAAGGCCACGTCCTGCACCTCAGCACAGATCTGGCACTCAGACTGAGTGAATGTTACACTAAGCAGAGAACTCCCTAACACGGCAGGTGCATAAGCAGAGGCTAGAAAAAAGTGTGGGGGCTCTGAGATCCTTTTGAGAACCCACATCGGAACCACACACTGCTGGACTCCCAGGTCTCTGCTAAGCCCTGCATGGAGATCTGCTCCTCCTGCCTGTAGCCAGATCTCTCCTGCCCTGCAGCACCCACCAGCCAGAGTGAGGGGTTCTTCATGGGAGGTTAGAGTTGGCTGTTAGGAGGGGGAAGGTAAAGGAGACTCTGAACTTGGGCCCCTTGCACTTCATGGAGAGCTCAGGGACCCAACGAAGCTGAACACAAGCCACTGAGGCTCAGCAAACCCTGACAGACAGCTGCAGACTGCACTTTCTGGCTGGGCTCAGAGATTCTCTGCTCTCTCTGGGAGTCAGCCCTCTAGGGGCCCCTCTGTGGGCAGGGTCTATCTGGGGCGCAGCAGAAACCCAACTCAGGAGCTGAGGGCTTGTCTGTAGTGAAAGATTCCTCATGACTCACACAGGTCCTCTGAACACACCATCCTTCCCAGGTTTCCATCCTTTGCTTATGCCCGGTCCTCTCCTGATGTGCCCTTCCTCCACCCACCTAACAACTCCTGTCCGTCCTTCAGAGCACCAAGCAAACACTAACATGGCAGCAGCGGCTGCTCATCCCTGACCCCTCCCCAAGTCACCTTCCTTGCTTCCACAGTCCCCTGAGATTCCCTCCATTATCACTCTCATAACCCTGTATTTACAATGGTCTTTCTGCTTGTCTCATTCCCACTGGACTCAGAGGCTGAGGGCGACACAGGACTTTCCTCTCTGCTTCCAGGGCCAGTGCAATCGAGGTGCTCAGTAAACGTCTGATCCGGGAGCATGCAGCTGCTTCCTACCAGAGCCAAGCTGTGCCTGATCCATGCACTGCTCCAACTAAGTGTGAGCAGGCCACGAGAGGCAGCCGGGACACAGGAACAAGGAATGACAGCAAGAAGTGTCAGAGAAGAGAGGACAGAGGGCGTGGAGCTGGTGGGGGAGGTTGTCTCAGAATTAGGGCGAAGAGCTATTTATACAGCTCACATACACCCCTGGGCTTGATAGTGCTATACCCCGGGCCTGGACCTCCCTGATACTCAAAACTGTGGTTGTAAATAATACAAACTGGTAAATGATGTCTTGTCCATGGTAAAGAAAGTGCAGGGGGTAGGGTCACGAACCTGGCTTCTTTCTGGTTTCTCTTTATTACCAACCTGCCTTGGCTGGTCCACGGTGAGTTTCCCTTCTAGAACTTAGTTTTCCCACATCTTAGATAAAGTAGTTAGACAGTTATTCCCAGCTTAAGAATTTCCTGGTTTTACATGTTTACAATGAGGACATGGGCAATTAAATTTCAACAACATTCCTTTTTTTTTTTTTTTTTGAGACAGAGTCTCACACTGTCATCCTGGGTAGAGTGCCATGGCATCATAGCTCACAGCAACCTCAAGCTCTTGGGCTCGAGTGATCCTCTTGCCTCAGCCTCCCAAGTAGCTGGGACTATAGGCATGGACCACAACACCCAGCTAGTTTTTCTATTTTAGTAGACCCAGGGTCTCACTCTTGCTCAGGCTGGTCTTGGACTCCTGAGTTTAAGTGATCCACCTGCCTTGGCCTCCCAGAGTGCTAGGATTATAGGTGTGAGCCACCATGCCCAGATCAGCAACATTCCATTTGAAATCTTGCAAATAATAAATGAGTTAGGGGCTGTGGTTTATGAGGGTTAAGTGCTCAGCTTTCCACAAGTTCAGCTATGCAGAATGATCTTCATTCTAAAAATTCTGCTGCTCTACTCTCTGCCTGCTATCTCCCACTTTTCCTTGAATAATGGCTTTATAAAATGTCACAGGACTTTGACAGTCCCAGGTGGCTGGGCACTTACCAGAAACAGGTGCCGGGGGCGTCTGTTCTTCCCCGTTACTTTCATCAGTGTCCCTTCCTTCAGAAACTCCTGTGGGGAGAGCAGCAGACCTCAGTGACCGGGCTCATGTTCCCTGCTGTCCCAGAGAAGAGTGTGGGGAGGCTCCTGAGTGGGAAACTTAAATCAAGAAGCCTCTCAGCAAACCAGAGAGCAGCTCACAGGTGAATTCCTAGCTCGTGAGAGATGCTTCCCATATGCCAGAGCAGAGTTTGGATTATAACCCTGCAAGATATAATCCCAAATGCCAAAGTCTAAATCCCAAACATCTAAAATCCTTAATGTCTAAAATCTGGAAAATAAAGCCAGGTGCTATGGTGTATGCCTGTAGGCCCAGCTACTTGGGAGGAGTTCAAGACCCGGCTGGGCAACACAGTGAGACCTGTGTCGACAAAACAAAACATAAAATCACAGGATAGTTGCATCAGGTTAGCCAGAACTATCGCCTTATTATTGTCTGTATTTGGAAATTCAGTGTGGTTTAAGGAGTGTGTGTGGGTGTCAGATTTGAAGGGGTGAGCTTGTTTTAGGCGTCAACTCGACTGGATAAACGAATATCTAGAAACCCGGTAAGGCAGTTTGCTATTCTGTGTATTTCACCTTCACACCATTTCCAATACTGGAGGCATAAACTGTGTGGAGACTTTTAGAGAGTTCTAATTAATTTATGCCTTTAAAAAAAAAATCTGCCTCCACAAAAGTGCACTATCACAGTGTTAACTTTGGAGTAAGCACTGGGTTTATACATAAAAACGTGGAAACCTAATAAGGAAGAGATGTTATTTTTGTACTTCTGTATGTGTGAAAGATAAAATTTTTCAAGATCTTGGCTCCACGGGCAACTCTATTACAGTGAACCATCGTGGGTTTTGACTGATCTTGTCAAAAGACAAGGTTGTTCACTGTGGTATTTTAGATGACAGCAGTTATAAAGCCAAGTACACACAAGTGTGTTTATAAATTTACCTTTTGACTTATTTTTTATGAATACAGCTTATTGGCACAAAACTGTCACTAGTATACCTGAGTGATCATGCATGCATTATTACCTATTTTATTGTGTAAAGTGGCCTGTGAAGAGTTTTTTTTGTTGTTGTTGTTTTGTTTGTTTTGAGATAGAATCTCACTATGTTGCCCTCAGTAGAGAGTGCTGTGGTGTCACAGCTCACAACAACCTCAAAGTCTTGGGCTTAAGCGATTCTCTTGCCTCAGCCTCCCAAATAGCGGGGACTACAGGTGCCTGCCACAACGCCTGGCTATTTTTTTTCTTTTGGTTGCAGTTGTCATTGTTGTTTAATAGGCCCAGGCTGGGCTCGAACCCACCAGCCTCAGTGCAAGTGGCTGGAGCCCTACTCACTGAGCTACACACGCTGAGCCCTGTGAAATATTTTTATGTGTTTCTCAAATAAATCCCCTTTTAAAAATGTAAACAAATATCTTTTAAAGATTTTTCTAAGTTATTTTTTCCATAATTATATTTTTGGGATTGTGATCTTTTGAGATTTCAGGATTATGATCAGCTCCAACCACAGTGGTACTGGAGAGAGGAAGCAATGTCCTCTCAGCAATGTCCACCTTGTATTGCACCAAGCCCCAGATACTGTTCTGGCCACTGAGTGGTCAAAACCAAGACTCACTCCCTGGTTTGCCCAGGAAGGCAATTCGGACCAAAGCCTCGGCCAGGCACAGTGGCTCACTCTGGGAGACCAGCCTGAGCAAAAGCAAGACCCTGCCTCTATTAAAAGTGGAAAAAATTGGCTCAGCGCCTGTGGCTCAATCGGCTAAGGCGCCAGCCACGTACACCTAAGGTGGCGGGTTCGAATCCCCAGCCCGCCCACCAAACAACAATGATGGCTGCAACCAAAAAA